>JADRCD010077090.1:5027-17774 GCA_019843815.1 Montemys delectorum | reverse complement strand
TGTGTGTGTGTGTGTGTGTGTGTGTGTGTGTGTGTGTGTGTGTGTTTGCATTGTGCATGTGTGCACACACACAGGTGCACACCTGCCACAACATATATGTGGGAGTCAGAGGATAACCTCAAGTATCAGTACCCACCTTCCGCCTTCTTCAAACAGGGATCTGGTGTTGGTTTACTCCTATGTACTTGAGGCCAGCTGGACTGCAAGCTCCCAGGGTGTGATGACTAATCTTGGTTGTCAACTTCACACGACTGGGAAGAGGGACCGTCAATTGGGAAGTGGCTTTCATCAGATCCCTCTGTGAGTGTGTCTGCAGAAGCACTTTGTTAATGATTGAAGTAGGAGGGCCCCGCATACTGTGGGAGTTACTGTTCCTGAGCAAGTAGTCCTGGACTGGGTAAGAAAGTTAGTCAAGCATGAGCCAGAGAGCAAGCCAGCAAGCAGTGTTCCTCCATGGTTCCTGCTTCAGTTCCTACCTCCAAATTCCTTGAGTTCCTACCTCAGCTTCTCTTAATGATGGGCTGCAATCTGTAGGCAAATAAACTCTTTTCTGTAAAAGTGGATTTGGTCAGTGTTTTATCATGGCAAAAGAGAGGCAAGCTAGAATTCAGGGATTCCCCCTCTCTGCCTCCCATCTTTCTCTAGGACTCCTGAGATTATAGACAATGGTTCCAAGTTTGAATGAGTTGTGGGAAACTGGAGTCAGGTACTCACACTTCTACAGAAAGTATTAGTACCCACTGAGCCATCTCTACATCCCCAGTACATGCAATATTTAATAGAGCATAATCTCTTTCTCTGTCTTTGTCTCTGCCACTGTATGTGTATGTAAGTGTGTGTGAGTGTGTGTGTGTGTGTGTGTGTGTGTGTGTGTGTGTGTCTGCCTGTCTCTGTCATTCTCTTTGACCAGGAACTTCTTATTGTGTGTGTGCGTGTGTGTGTGTGTGTGTGTGTGTGTGTGTGTGTGTGTGTACTCACTCAAGCGCATGAGCGCACTCACCCTTAAAATATTTCTGGATCAAAGTTTACTAACACAATATTCACAAATAAACCATGAAATTTTACTCAGTAGCTCTAATATTCTTCTGGAAATCAGTGAAAACTTAATCTCTGTTTTTGTCCACTGCAAGCAGGCAGAATATCTGAAACAACATGGATACTAACATTTAATCTTTTCTCTCATTTTCCCATGTACCATTTCCACATACAAATGTTATTTGGTAATTAATCATTAATCTAGACCCATTATTTTGAGAGGATTTTGATGCATTCCCCTATAGCCGACAATGATAAAGGGAAAAATGCATGCCTACCTCTAAGCATGTTTACGTTTGCTGGGGAGTGGCTCAGGTCAAAACTGTACTTCAGTATTTACTTACTTAACTGAAAAGGAATGACCACAAGAAAGAATGATTAGAATGGTAGTTAACCACCACCTTTGGCAGTGATTGGACACTATGATAGTTGTTTAGTAATATTTAGTAATATATATGTAATATATATAACATAAATATAATATCACTGCTTCAGTGCTTCCTAGAGCTGGGAAGATGGCTCAGAGGCTAAAGATTTTACTAAGCAAGCAAGAGGACCTGGCCTCACACACATAAACACCCACACATAAAGGAGAGCATGACAGCATTCACATAAAACCCCAGTGCTCAAGGTTGAATACAGGAGGATCCCTGAGGCTTGCTGACCATCCAGTCTATACAAGTCAGTGAGCACCAGGGTCAGTCGGGAAGAAACTCTGTCTTCAAAATTAAGGTGAAGAAGAAACTAGAGAAGATACCTGACATCAATCTCTGGTCTCCATATTCACCTACATACATGTGCATGCATGTATACACACATATGGACACCTACACACAAAATAAATGAATGGTAAATGATAGATGGGTAGATAGATAGATAGATAGATAGATAGATAGATAGATAGATAGATAGATAGAATAATTGATGCTCAACTCTTTCAGGGGTTTTTCTTACCTTGATTTTATATATATATATACATATGTGTGTGTGTGTGTGTATATGTGTGTGTGTGTGTGTGTGTGTGTGTGTGTGTGTGTGTGTGTAAAACTCTTTAAAACTCTCTGGGGATTCAACATCTGCAAGATATTTATAGGCAACCCAGAAGCTCTATTAAAGTTTCTGATACCCATAAAGTTTATTGAGAAGTTGTAAAATCCATCCATTCTATTTACTTATAGTACTGCAAAAGTTTAGCTTTCGTGGGTGGAAATGCATAGGTCACTGCTAATCCCAACTAGAGGTAGAAGAGAAGTTTGCTGCAGGGAATGGACAAGAAGAAATTAAAGAAATGTTCAAAGTCCTTGGTCATCAAGTAAATGCAAATCAAAACTATCCTGAGAATCAGAGTGGCTAAGATCAAAAATTCAAGTGACTGCACATGCTGGTAAGGATATGGAGAAGGAGGAACGCTCCTCCATTGCTGGTGGAATTGCAAACTGGTGCAACCACTATGGAAATCAATCTGGAGATTCCTCAGAAAATTGGAAGTAGATCTACCTGAAGACCCAGCTATACCACTCTTGGGCATAGACCCAAAAGATGACCCCACCATACCACAAGGACACATGCTCCACTATGTTTATAGCAGCCTTACTTGTAATAGTCTGAGGTTGGAAACAACCCAGATGTCCCTCAACCAAAGAATGGATGCAGAAAATGTGGTTCATTTACACAATGGAATAGTATTCAACTACCAAAAACAAGGGCATCATGAATTTTACAGGCAAATGGATGGAACATGCTGAGTGAGGTAACCCAGACCCAAAAGGACATACATGGTATGTACTCACTGACAAGTTAGTATTAGCCAAAAAATACAGAAAACCTAGGATACAACCCACAGACCACAAGAAGTGTAAAAAGCAGAAAGGCCCACATGAGGATGCTTCAATCCCACTAAAAAGGGGGAAGAAATAGTCAAGGGGGGGGACCTGTATAGGAGAGGGAAGGGGAAAAGGGGAACAGGATCAGGTTTGAATGGATGACAAGAGAGAAGCCCAGGCAACCAAGAGAATGAATAGAACTATGCAGCCTCAGGAGGTGGGAGATGGGGGACCCTCTAGAAAGTATAGAGACCTGGGTGGCAAGAGACTCTTGCTTAGCCAGAGTGCCCTGCAATGGGGAGAGGGAACTCAAAGAGTCTACCTCCAGTAGATAGTCAGGGCCTCAAGAGGAGAGATGGATTTACTAACCACAGTCAAAATACCTAACCATTGGACTGAAGTGGCAGGCACCTATGATTGAATTAGGGAAGGATTGAAGAAGCTGAAGGGAGGGTGACCCCCTAGGAAGACCAGCAATCTCAATCAATCTGGACCCCAACAAGCTCCCAGGGCCTGAGCCATGAACTAGGCAACATAAGTGGGCTGGTCCAAGGCCCCACCCCCAGCACATATATAACAGAGGACTTTCTGGTCTGTCCTCAGCTGGAGAAGATGTGCCTAATCCTCAAGAGATATAATGACCCAGGGAAGGGGGAGGTCTGGTGGAGGAAACACCCTCTCAGAAGCAAGGAGGAGGAAAAATGGGATAAGGAACTGTGGGAGAGTGACCGGGGGGAGGGGGGACAATGCCTGGAATGTAAATAAATAAAACAATTAAAATTTAAAAATTAGAAAAAAAGAGCATTCTCTATTAAGATCCTAGGTATCAAGTAGTATTAAAATCACCCAGTGCACTTGTTAAATAGTTAATATGCAGTAGGGTGTCAGGGGTACTGGATTCATGAGAATAAATGCCAGGATAAATGAGTTGAGCAATACATCTCCTCTTAGTGGACCTACACATCTCCCTATTTTAATCGACACACTTGTGCTTTGCTAATAATGAGTTGAGAAGCAACTTGTCAGGACGAACTTGCATCCCAACACAGCAAACAGAACATGGGACTCTCAAAACCCTCCCCTGGAAGAGAGAAGAAATTAAGTCTCATCTCTCTAATCAGGATTGGATGGTGTAAGACGTCCTGTGGAAAATTTTAGAAACAAGAATAAAGATAGGCTATTAAATCAACTTCTAATGATTTAGCATCACACGCATAGATTAGGTTTCTCTCAACCTTCATCAGAGAAACTTCTCTTTACAGTAATTGACACAGAAGACTACAAGTGATCAAGATGCAAAGAATAAGAGGCTGCAAAACACTTGGTCTTGATTGGGACATCTACATCACACCACTTCACCCAAGGAATCATGGTAAAAGAGAGGACAGAAAGGTTATAAGATCCATGGGAAAGAGGTTTTTTTGTTTTGTTTTGTTTTGTTTTGTTTTGTTTTGTTTTGTTTTGTTTTGTTTTTAAATAACAGATCAGCTGCCATATGAGCTCACAAGTGTGGTCACAGCATTCATAAAATCTGCACAGACTCATGTCATGGAAATTTCCAGCATGGAGAGAAGTAGACAAAAAGTCTCAACTCTAGCTAAGTAGTTATTGGAAGGTGATAGCTACTAAGAGAAGAAGAGGGAGTTTTTCTGTAAGAGTGTGTCCCTGGTAGGTAGACCACCCTCTGGAGACAGCCACACATCCAAGAGTGTGAGGATGGTGCAAACTGTACCAGATGGATTTAAAAAAAGAAAAGGACACAAAGTTGAGTGGGTAGAAAAAGAGAGATGGATTTTGGAAGAGGGGGCGAATGTGAACAAGGTGCATTGTATGAAATCTCAAAGAATCAATAAAAAGAAGAACAATGTTAGGAGCCACTTTGGCATAACCTTGAGAGGGTGTAATGTTTTCATTCTCTCCTTTTGAAAAGTGAAATGTTAAGTCCAAGCAAGAGTGCAGGGGTGAGAGGCTTACGGTCTGTGGAGGAGTGATCATGAAAAATAATAAAGAAAGATACATACAAACAAATCTTCCAAAGCCTGATAGAATGAAAAGATCTCTGCCACCCTAATCAGGAGAAATAAGGTTTTGCTATGCTAGCCAGTAGTTTGCCATGGAAAGCTTTTCCTTGGTGGTAGATGGTGATCTAACATTAGAGAGTTTAACCACACAGAAATGGTATCAATTACTACAGCATCGGACATCACAATAAAAGAGACATATGTAATTTAGACATTTGAACTTGGTGTTTGTGGTTTATGAAATTAAATGGCATCTAACCTGTACAAGAGCCACACAGCTTTGCTTCTTTGTAGAACTTTGAGCTCATTTTATGATCAGTTAAGCGTTAAGTGTTATTCCTTGCCATCCCCAACCCCAGTCTAAAATGGAAGATATCTTTAGACCTGAACGAGGAAGAATTTACAAAAATAAATGGCACATCATCAGAGTTAACAGCAAGAGAATGAAAATGTAATTTTCAGAGAATGGTTAATAATAGGGACTTTACAAATGTGTTTCTCTCTAATTATTTATATAATTTCATTTTCTTTTGCAAGTCAAGGTTAGAGAATTTGGGATGAATATGCTTTCCTTTAGAAAGAAGACTAATCCAATTTTACTATCTGTTTGTATTATTTGCTATTTGTACTCTTTGTCTGAACAAACAAATCTGTGCCCAAATGTTATTTAAATGTCCTATTTGCCTTAGGATTTAAATCTCTCCTTATTTAAAAAATTAAAGAATATGCTTGACAAAATATCTCTCCAAAATGCCTAAAACTGTTCAGAAGAAACACATGGATTTGAGAGACAAATGGTCACAGTAGAAAGTCTTCATTAATTTTTATAATAATGTATTTTGAAAAAGTGTTCAAAGTGGAGTGATACAATGACCCTAATGATACTCTGATATTCTCATAATAAGTTCCATGTTCAAGTATCATCAGAGATGCTTCTGTAGAGGGATTTTTAATCTAGCAATGTGGCGACTCTGGCCAGAATACAGACATGCCCTTAGCACATCCCTTTAATTCTAAACAATGAAGGTAAAGTTAGTTTATAGAAGGAAGTACCCATGTTTGAAAGTGATGTCTAATTGAGTGGCAGAAAAAGTGATGAATCAGAGAAAGATTTGACAGACTAGGCTATGGCCAACTCTCGGGAGAAGAGAGAGGAAAGGGAAGCTACATAAGAGAGCAGTGATGAAAGGGAGGGAGAGTTACCAGGAGAGTTTTACAGAGACAGGTTATAAAAAGAACAAGCTAGACATACATGAAGACAGAACAAGCCAGAGAATGAGGAGCCAGAAGATTAGAACAGATTGCTGAAGTTAGCATGAGGCCAAGCAGAGCAGTTCAGTCAGAAGCTGAGAGAAGCCAAATTGAATCAGTCAGCTTGGAGAGGAGTTTCAAGCCAGACAGCTGATTTTTACCAGCCAGTCAGAGTTTGGAAAGAACTAGAAGGGGTGAGCTTATTCAGCAGTAACTATCAGAGACTGAAAACATTCTAGGCCTACATTAGATTAGAGGCTAGAGGTTTCCAGGACTAGGCAGTAAGCTCTGGAGATGACAATTGTATTAGGCAAGTAAAAGTTACTTGTATAAGCTTCCCCCTGCAATAAATGGAAACAAATACAGAGACCCACAGCCAGACTTTATGCAGAGAATGAGAGTAAGCTCTAAGTGGAAGGTAACTCTTAAACCCTTGCCCTCAGAGCTCCAGGAACCCTACTCAGAAAAGGAGGCAGCAAGAATTTGGAGATGTGAGCTCTCAGCTATTCCTGTTGGCATGCTCTTGCTCCACCATTATGGATTCTAAGCTCTCTAAAACTCTAAGGCCAATTAAGCACTTTATTTTATAATTTGCCTTGGTCATGATGTTTCACCACAGCAATAGAAAAATAATGAAGACAATATACCTGGATAGAATTTGACTAGCTGCCTGGAGTTCCTATTACTGTGAATTCTCTCATAACAATGGACTATACCTTTTACTATGAGCTAAAATAAACCCTTTCCTCTTGGAGTATCTTTTCTAAGAGTATATCACCAAAGCAACTAGAAGAAAAACTAAGAAATTGATACTGTTCCTTATAAGTGGAGATTATCTCAAAGTGCACATTAGTATAAAGGTATATATTATAAAAAGCACATATTAATTGTACAAAAAGGCAGACACTTATAAAAACTGTATTTACTTCTATATCTACAGTGGAATTGCAATTAGGGTTTAGTGCATGTACCATGCACTAGTTAATATATGCACATGTACCAACACATAGACACATATACATGTAGGAAAGGTATGCTTCTCCATGTGCACTTTCAGGTTTTATGTTTCATTTAAAAACAACTTTTAAAAGTAGAAAACTTGGCAGTAACAAGAAGGTCATCACAGTGTCAAGGGTTGGTGTTGATGGGAGTAGAGGTTAAAAGCAAAGTCAGGAGACACCCAGACAAGGGTGGGGAAAGATGCCCAGAGACCTGCTCTCTGCTGCACCCTACAAGCAGGCCATAGACACACCAAGCCTCTGCTTACTACTAGGCAACACAGTGAGATTGGAGAAAGACATCTCATCTAAAGACCTGCCTATTTCCATGTGTACTGGCTAGTTTTGTGTGTCAACTTGACACAGGCTGGAGTTATCACAGAGAAGTGAGCTTCAGTTGGGGAAATGCCTCCATGAGATCCAGCTGTGGGGCATTTTCTCAATTAGTGATCAAAGGAGTAGTGCCATCCCTGGGCTGGAAATCTTGGGTTCTATAAGAGAGCAGGCTGAGCAAGCCAGGAGAAGCAAGCAAGCCAGCAAGGAACATCTCTCCATGGCCTCTGCATCAGCTCCTGCTTCCTGACCTGCTTGAGTTCCAGTCCTGACTTCCTCTGGTGATAAACAGCCATGTGGATGTAAGCTGAATAAACCCTTTCCTCCCCAACTTGCTTCTTGGTCATGATGTTTGTGCAGGAATAGAAACCCTGACTAAGACACCATGTTATGGGGTATGGGCAGGGAGAGATGCCCAGAGACTTGCCTGAGACACCCAGAGGCCCACTTATTACTTACCATGTATTGTAGACAGGGAATGCTGCTCAACCGTATGGCTTGCCTGCAGCAGGAGACACTACAATGTGCAAGCGTGTGGTGGGCAGATGGGGGAGAAAGAAAAGCAGAACCGTTTTATCTTGTGAAGAGAAATGGAACTGGAGACACTAGAATAAAGACAAGGAGCCTGTTGCAAGTAGCCAACAGGCTACCTGGAGCTATAGTGAAGTCCCATTCCAGTACATGCTGCTGCTGAGAGCCATGTCTGGGCTTGTGGCTACAGGGCTACAGGGGTTGGAATTATTACATGTGGCTCATATTACCACTAGAGACTCTGAGGACATGACTGGTCTGGACAGTTGCCTAGGACCACATGGACGTCCAGGGGCTGAGCAGAACTGGCCCCATCCATTACTGGCTGTGTCACTTTGGAGAGCTTACCATCAGCAGCTCTAGGGAAAGTGAGCCTTTGCCTCACCTGGGCAACACAGTAGAGCTTGCACAGATGTTGAAGGCATGGGTGAGCGAGTCCAGAGGGTGAGAGAGTGGGAATGCTACCCTATCACCTCATGGGGTGCAACACTTGGGAGAGATGGCCCTGCACCTTGACTGGGCAGCACAGTGTAGCTGACTGTGGATGCATAGGTGTGGGTGAGCTGAGCCAAGGGCATGAGAGCAGGAGAGCTGGCCCTGCCTTCTCTAGAAGGCAGCATTGGGTGACCTAATCAGAAAAGTGCTGGAGAGTTTATGCTAGTGATGCCAATAAAGAAAAACCAGTGCACTGACTAGCTCAGCTACCATCTAACTCCAGATTCAGGGCTTTGAATTAGCCCACCCCAAAATCAAGATCATCTGTGAACTGTTGGGGTATGTAAAAGTGCCAGTCCTGTAGATCAAAAGCTACAAGATTTCCATGACATAGAGAACCATAGGATAACTAAGAGGTGTCCCAGTGGGGATCCAATATTAACGGTGTCATACAAGCCAGAGACCTCAAACCAGACAATGACTCATTGAAATGAACATTTGCAAGTGAAGATGTGAAGACAGAGAGATATACTGCGGCACACGACAGCTTCTACGATGAGAGGTTTTCTATCCTTTTGTTTGTTTTACGTATTTTGTTTGTGTGGGTTTTGGGGGCACGTCGCAAAGGCAGAGGGCAGACACGAGGGGATGGGGAGTTGAGTGGTATTGGGGTACATGGTGTGAAACTCACAAAGTCAGTAAAAAGTTTCTTTTTTAAGATAGGAAACATGATGGATGAATATAAAATGCTATTAAAGTTCTAAATTCATAAGAATAAAAGTGTATTTACTTAATAAACTTCCCAGGTTGTCAACACATAGGTGACAGAAAAACAGAGCCACAGGTCTCTGACAAAATGATGGTGACAATCAAAGGTGCTGTACCTAATGCTGTCCCCAAACTTTGTCTTTAATCTTAAGCCTTGTTTGACTCACACGTCTAGAAGGGATGCAGCACCCCATGGTGGAGAAGGCATGGTGAGAAGTCCATGAGGCCACTGATCATACTCCACCTGCACTGAGGAAAACAGAACTGATGGTGCTCGGCTGGTTTTCTCCCTTTTCCCTTCTCAAGCTACCTGGGACCCCAGTCCCATACATGGGGTAAGTCTCCCATTTTCAGTTATACCTCTATACAAATGCCCTCAAAGACATGCCCAGAGGTGTATCGCTCATAATGCAAGTAACATTGACAATTAAGATGAAGCATCACCCGCACCCTTTCAGCAGCAGCTGGGAAGTCCTGCTAGATGCAGGAACCCACTCCCTGCTCTTCACTATGCTGCCTTATCAGGTTAAGGATCAATGAATTCTTCTTTGTAGCCCTGCATGACTTCCTGCTACATAATCTTCAGTTCTAATATAGAAGGAAGAGGAGGCCACTGGCGTTGTTACTCTCTTTTACAGATGTGCATGCTGTCGCGGTCAAATTCCCAAAGTAGCTTCTATCTGCATTCTTCAATAGACCTGTGGTGGCAGATTTCAAAGGGAACGAAATTTTTTGCCACTTCTCCCTTAGAGATGTGCCTTAACTTGCCAAGGTATTTTAATACCCTCATTAAAATTAGAGTCTCCACTTGGATTCTTCAAATACATGCTCTTGAGATAAGATGTGACATATCATACAATGGTCATTATGATCCAAGAAAACCCAAGAATCTTTTCGCAATCTATTGTTTGCCATTTTGTCCTATTGACAGTATCCTTTCCCTTACAGAGGCTTTGCAATTTTATGAGGTCCCATTTGTCGATTCTTGATCTTATAGCACAAGCCATTGGTGTTCTGTTCAGGAATTTTTTTCCCTATGTCCACATGTTCCAGGCTCTTCCTCACTTTCTCCTCTATAAGTTTCAGTGTATCTGGTTTTATGTGGAGGTCCTTGATCCTCTTGGACTTGAGCTTTGTACAAGGAAATAGGAGTGGATCGATTTGCATTCTTCTACATGCTAACTGCCAGTTGAGCCAACACCATTTGTTGAAAATGCTGTCTTTTTTCCACTGGATAGTTTTAGGTCCCTTGTCAAAGATCAAGTGACCACAGTGTGTGGCTTCATTTCTGGGTCTTCAATTCTGTTCCATTGATCTACCTGCCTGTCACTGTACCAATACCATGCAGTTTTCATCACTATTGCTCTGTAGTACAACTTGAGGTCAAGGATGGTGATTCCACCAAAGGTTCTTTTAATGTTGAGAATAGTTTTCACTCCCCTGGGTTTTTTTGTTATTCCAAATGAATTTGCAAATTGCTCTTTCTAAGTCTGTGAAGAATTGAGTTGGAAGTTTGATGGGGATTGCATTGAATCTGTAGATTGCTTTAGTCAAGATGGCCATTTTTTCTATATTAATCCTGCAAATCCATGAGTATGGGAGGTCTTTCCATCTTCTGAGATCTTTTTCAATTTCTTTCTTCAGAGATTTGAAGTTCTTGTCATACAGATCTTTCACTTGCTTAGTTAGAGTCACACCAAGGTATTTTATGTTATTTGTGACTATTAGGAAGGGTGTTGTTTCCCTAATTTCTTTCTCAGCCTGTTTATCCTTTGTGTAGAGGAAGGCCACTGATTTGTTTGAGTTAATTTTATATCCAGCCACTTTGCTGAAGTTGTTTATCAGCTGTAGGAGTTCTCTGGTGGAAGTTTGGGAATCACTTAAGTATATTATCATATCATCTGCAAAAAGTGATATTTTGACTTCTTCCTTTCCAATTTGTATCCCTTTGACATCCTTTTGTGGTTTAAATTCTCTGGCTAGGACTTTGAGTACAATATTGAATAGAGAAAGAGAAAGTGGGCAGCCTTGTCCAGCTAGTATATACAAAGAACTCAAAAAGCTAGACTCCAAAGAACCAAATAACCCCATTAAAAATGGAGTACAGAGCTAAACAAAGAATTCAATACCAAATGGCTGAGATGCACCTAAAGAAATGTTCAACATCCTTAGTCATCAGGAAAATGCAAATCAAAGCAACCCTGACATTCTACCTCACACCAGTCAGAATGGCTGAGATAAAAAAATTCAGGTGACAACAGATGCTAACAATGATGTGGAGAAAGAGGAACACTCCTCCATTGCTGCTGGGACTGCAAGCTGCTATAACCACTCTGGAAATCTGTCTGGCAGTTCCTCAGAAGATTGGACATAGTATTACCTGAGGACCTAGCTACACCCAGAAGATGCTACAACACATAATAAGGACACATGCTCTACTACATTCATAGCAACCTTATTTATAATAACCAAAAGCTGGAACAAACCTAGATGTCCCTCAACAGAGGAATAGATACAGAAAATGTGGTACATTTACACAATGGAGTACTACACAACTGTTAAAAACAATGAATTCATGAAATTCTTAGGCAAGTGGATGAAACTCGAAAATATCATCCTGAGTGAGGTAACCCAGCCACAAAACAACACACATGGTATGCACTCATTGATAAGTGGATATTAGCCCAGAAGCTCTGACTACCCAAGATATAATTCTCAGACCACATGAATCTCAAGAAGAAGGAAGACCAAAGTGTGGATATTTCAGACCTTCTTAGAGATGGGAACAAAATACCCATGGGAGGAGATACAGAGACAATGTGTGGAGCAGAGACTGAAGGTAATGCCATCCAGAGACTGCTCTACCTGGGTATCCATCCCATATAAAGTTACCAAACCCAGACACTATTGTGGATGCCGACAAGTGCTTGCTGACAGGAGCCTGATATAGCTATCTCTTGAGAGGCTTTGCCAGTGCTTGACAAATACAGAGGTGGATGCTCGCAGCCAAGTACTGGACTGAGCACAAGGTCTCCGATGGAGAAGCTAGAGAAAGGATCCAAGGAGCTGAAGAGGTTTGCAGCCCCATAGGAAGTACAATATTGAATAGGTAGGGACCAACAAGTACCCCCAGAGCTCCCAGAGACTAAACCACAAACCAAAGTATACATGGAGGGACTCATGTCTCTAGCCACATATGTAGCAGAGGATGTCCTTGTCGAGCATCAGTGGGAGGAAAGGTCCTTGGTCCTCTAAAGGCTCTATGCCCCAGTGTAGAGGAATGCCAGGACAGGGAAATGGGAGAGGGTTGGTTGGTGATCATCGGGGGAAGAGGGGATGGCATAGGGGGTTTTCACGGAGGCAGGGAAAGCAGATGACATTTGAAATGTAAATAAAGAAAATATCTAATAAAAAATAGAAAGAAAGAAAGAAAGAAAGAAAGAAAGAAAGAAAGAAAGAAAGGAAGGAAGAAAGAAAGAAAGAGAAAGAAAGAAAGGAGGGAAAGAAAGAAAGAAAGAAAGAAAGAAAGAAAGAAAGAAAGAAAGAAAGAAA
>JADRCD010077088.1:0-21740 GCA_019843815.1 Montemys delectorum | reverse complement strand
CCATCTCTGTTATGAGGACCCGAGCTAGACCCTGATCAGGGGTCCCCATTCTAACACCCTGTTTTCCAAGCCACAGCACACAGAGCAAATATCCATGAATAAGCAACAAGGCATGCCACCAAGGCTTGGAGACACTTCTATACCATCCTGATTTTTCTTCTACCAACTCCTTACAGGCCTCAACGTTCTCCCCTCTGAATACGGGTTTTTGTTGTTGTTGTTGTTGTTGTTGTTGTTGTTTGTTTGTTTGTTTGTTTGTGTTTTAAACAACATGACAGCGCTTTACTTTGAAATGTAGTAAAACACAGTAAAGGAATCCAAGGCTCATTGCCCCTATACAGAGATCTTCTGTTCGAAGTTTGTAAAATAAAGTCAAATAAGTACCCAGGAAGAAAATGAAGGGGACGTGGAAAGGTAGAAGAAGAAAATGATACCTAACTGGAAAAGTGCTGGAGCTCCACTCGCTGGTCAGTTATCTTGGAGGAATGGGGTGGAACATAGGGAGGGAGGGGCAGAGGGATGAAAGGACAGAGGAAGAAAGGAAGGAAGGAAGAAAGAGGCAGGGAGGAAAGGAAGGAGGGAGGAAGGAAGGAAAGGAGGAAGGGAGGGAGGGAGGAAGGAAGGAAAGGAGGAAGGGAGGGAGGGAGGAAGGGAAGGAGGGAGGAAGGGAGGGAGGGAGGAAGGGAAGGAGGGAGGAAGGAAAGAAAGGAGGAAGGGAGGGAGGAAGGAAAGGAGGGAGGGAGGGAGGAAGGAAAGGAGGAAGGGAGGGAGGGAGGAAGGGAAGGAGGGAGGAAGGGAAGGAGGGAGGAAAGGAGGAAGGGAGGGAGGGAGGAAGGAAAGGAGGGAGGAAGGAAGGGAGGGAAGGAGGAAGGGAAGGAGGGAGGAAGGAAGGAAAGGAGGAAGGAAGGGAATGAAGAAGGGAAGGAGGGAGGGAGGAAGGGAGGGAGGGAGGAAGGGAGGGAGGGAGGAAGGGAGGGAGGGAGGAAGGGAAGGAGGGAGGGAGGAAGGGAATGAGGAAGGAAGTTGTCTCTGGCCTCCATGCTCATTCATTCATTCATGTGCACGCGCACACACACACATACACACACACACACACATACACACACACACACACACACACTCAGAGCCAGGAAGATGGGTCAGCAGGTTAAAACATCTGCCACATAGGTCTGAAGACCTATAAAAGCTTGACCTCATGGAGGTGTTATCTGTAATCCCAGCATCTTTTAATCAGGTAGAAAGCCGAGATAGAAGACTTGCCTTGACAGTCATAGGCTAGCTAGCCTGGTATAGATGTCTCATGGGATAAAGCAAGAGAGACTCTGCCTGATGAGGATTAACACCTGAAGCTGTCCTTGGTCCTCATACATGCACACGGTGACAGACACATACCCCCTTGCCCAATGTATACATATGAGCACACATGCATACCTCACACACACGAATGAAAATGTTTAAAGGGGAATGAGTAGATCTTGCCTCAACCATACTTTCCCACATCCTCACTACCATCAGTAAGGAGACAAGACCTAAGGTCTCCATCATAGACCACCTCTACTGCCTAGACATGCCCATCACCTCCCTGGTCGTCAGTTCCTTTACTCACAAAGTGGGTGGAATGTCAGCACCCACCTCCTGGGACCTGCTGAAGGTTCGCTGAATTAAGGGAACTCAGAACGAGATTCGTCATGTTTCCTGTGTCTGATGATGACATAAACCAGCCATTGCTTGGTCTTCTAGAAGCATATACCACTGTCTGTTTAATACACTAAACAGGCCACACTTTGTCTCACTTATTGCTTTCTTCTCTGTGTTAAAGATCTATCCATCCTGAGACATGCAGATGCACTGTACACATGGACGCAAACCTCAGATCTGTGTGCCCCAGCATTTGCACACTGTACCATCCACACTGTGGGTGTTTAACCTGCCTGGATTTGAACTTCCATTTGACATGGCATGGATGAAGGTTCTATTTCCCTCATACCTCTGCTAGGTCTGAGCATCAGCTGGGCATCTTCCAGTCTAGATACTTTGGTGGCTAAGGGCTTCAGTAGAGATATAGGCTAAAGATCTGTAGCTACACATGGTCCCAACATCTAATATGAGAGCAGACATGAGAATCCATATGGGCTGAGCCTATGGTGGTGCAGTGAGGAGCACTAGGCTCTCGAACAACTCAGGGTACTCCGGGGAAACAGTTCAGCAAGCTCTGACCTGCATCCAACACCCAGCGTATTCTACAGACTAAAGTGCCTGCCCTGGACCTAGAGCAGTTGACTAAGACCTTACCAGTTGTCTTTCTTTGGAGCTTTCCTGAGTCTGCTCTCTAGAACCAGCCTTGGAGAGCCCTCAAGAAAGCCTGCAGAACTGGGGTCCTCACTATGTCCTCTCAGCAGTTCAGTTCCCATCTACCTTGTGGAAACATCCAGGCACCCTTCTGAGCTGAGCTCAGCAGGGATGCTAATGAGGCTGAACCGGGCCATCCATCCACTCAGCCAAGAGACAGTGATGCCTCTTGTCACCCCACTGGGACTCAGAGAAAGTTTTAAAAAGAGGCTCCTTGCCTGTAGGGCTCTGACTAAGTCCTCTGCCTATGGGATACAGATAGGATGAGTTGCTTGGTGTTCTTATAACAGTGGGAGTGGAGGCTGACTCTTCATCTATTCATGGGACCCTTTTCCTCCTACTGGGCCACCTCATCCAGTCTCCACATGATGGTTTGTGCCTGGTCTTAATGAAGCTTGTGTTCCTGGGAGGTCTGCTCTTTTCTAAGGGGAGGCGGAGTCAGGGAGTCGAGGATCAATCTGGGGAAGAGGGGAGGAGGAAGGGGGAGTAGGAGGGGAAACAAAAGGTGAGATACATCAAAGAAGAAGGAGGAAGGAAAAAGACAAGAGGCTCCTGGAATGTCTTCTGATGATCAAGTCTGCTTCTGTCTGCAGGGCCCCGAAGCCAGATAAAGAGCACATGTTACTGGGGACTTCTGTTCAGGCATTTGAGCATGACTTTAGAATGGGAATAGATTGGCTACAGAGCGCAATTTTCCCTCCCAGATATGTGGGGGGTGGGCCTCAACCAGTCAGTTGCCAGCCTGCAGAGCGCAAAGGGTAGACCTGCTTCCCAGTACTAGGAGATCTGTCCTACCTGATGGATCTGCACTAAGACATCTAGACTTTCCCTGTCTCTGAGACCAAGCTGAAGTCTTAATGTCTTAGGCTGAAAATCTAAGATCCAGGGGCCTGACTGTTTGGTTCTGGTAAAAGACTATTTGGTTTGCCAAGCATTGGCTGCCCTCTCTGTCCGGACAAGGCAAGGAGGGAGAGGGAGGGGCAGAGAAAGAGAGAACGTGCTAGGGATGCCGCTCTGTTGGTAGATTGCTGGCCTGACCCACACAAAGCCCTGGATTCAGTCTGCAGTGCCACAAATGTGGTGAGCCATGCCTGTAATCCAGCACTCTGGAGGCAGAGGAAGAAGGGTCAGATGTTCAAGATTATCCTTAGTTCCATATTGAGTTTGAGACCAGCCCGGGCCACATGAGATCCTGTCAGATAGAGGAAGACAGAGATATTCTGTTTCTAAAAGGCACTAATCCACCCAGGGGACTCCACCATCATGACCTCACCCCCTCCTAAAGGCCCCCACTTCCTAATTATTTGCACCAGGGAGTTGGGATTTCATTGTGAAAACTTGGGGGTGACTCATTCAGGCAGTGAGCGATTGACCTTCCTGAGACTCGGGCACAAGACAACCTCCCTGTTCTCCTTGGGCTCCAGCTTGTCCAGTGTATGAGTCAGCCAGCACCTTCTACAGATGCATCATTTTATTGACCTTCCAGAGAACGGCGGCTGACACAGCCTCCCAGGTGGTAAGAGGACTCATAGGGAGAGCCTGAAATTCAGCGCACTGATTAAAATATTTATACTAGCTTAATATTCTTATCTGTTTCAGGTGGGATCTGGCAACCTCTGTTAAGCATGGTCGTCTCTAGGCAAGCCTTCTCCCTCAGCCCAGTGTCTGTACTCAGTCTTCCACGGCCTGGCCCCTTGAGCTGCCGCATAGATGGCTTAGCCACCACCGTGTGCTGGAATCTTTACATCAGTCCCCAACCCACCACTTCCTATCTCCACACATGGAACCCAGGCCTCCACAGGTCACATCTTTCACATCTGGGTCTTCATCCCGCAAGGCTTTGGGTGCCCCTCGTAACTTTTAGTGTGATCAGGAATGACAGAAAAAAGGAACACTCCTGGAGAGGGTGCATAAGCACCAGGGACAGGACATAAGGACACGCACTTTAGCTTCTGCATCCAAAGGATAAGCCATTGGGATGATGGGTACCAAGCATCATTTCTAATTCTGTTATTTGTGATGTTCCTCATGCTTGTAGACAGAAGATGGAAAAGGCCCAGAAAGCCATGAAGGCCCTGGGCACTGGATCCCTAGCTAGTAAAGTCACCTCCTTACAGGACGCCCAAGGACACCCACCCTCCTCACTGGCCTCCCACCTCCAGGACAGTTCCCGGACTCTGAGATATTCCAGGGAAGGTAACAGAGATGGGCTGGAGGGCATAGGAGGACACACTTCCACTGACCATCCGGCCTAGCAAAGCTAGAAGCTGTCAAAAAATAAAAATTCCATTTATAAACAAGATTAAATTATTTGATTGTGAAACCAGGGTCCATGGAATTTGAAATAATTTAATATGAAACAATATCGTTTGAAATGCTGACCAGCCAAAGACCTGGAGATAGGGAGGGAGCTGAACCGTCCCATGCCCAGACATGGAACCCAGCCTCAGCAATACCAACAAAGCCTTCTTCCAAGGAGCTGGGTTCAGAGTCTGCTATGTGGCTGGCCCAGGCCAGGTTCTGCCAGCAACCCTGTAACCCACCACCTTCCTGGAGGATATAGCAAAACTAATACAGTCAAACACTGTCACCAGACAGCAGGGAAGGAATGAGGAGGTGACATGTAAGGACAGGAGGGAGATATGTACAGAACCAAGGAATACAAGCTGTTAGTCTCAGGGGCAGTTGGAGAGGCTATGGGGACTACAGTAGAGCAATAAGCAATGGAGTGCAGAGATCAAAGAGGTGTTCCGTCGGGGGAGGACATTCAGAGGACTCCTAGGCATGTGCAGCCCCCAGTCTGTCTTGTACCGCCAAGATGACGAGCAAGCAAGGTGCTCCCAAGTCCTAGCTTCCTCCTCTGCAGAACAAAAAGAATCACAGATCCCTCGCCCTGACTCTCAGCAAGCTCAGCTCTCATTCCAGTAAAAGCCCAGAGCTGTGATCCCAGGTGGGCAGAGCCCCTTCCAGGGTGAGCATGGGATGCAGGCAATACAGTCTACAGATCCCTGCAGCTAGAGGCAGCGGACAAAGTCCTGCTACCCTGGCTAGTGCCTTTGCAGTATGTGAAGTTGGGCTAGCTCAGGATCCTGTACATAGGCTAGCCTCAGTAATGGGAGTAGACTCCTTGGGCTTCAGAGGACAGAAAGGTACAGGTATATATATATATATATATCTTGTAGCTGGTGAGCCTTGGAGGGACAGGGAAAGCAAGACCCAGAGGGTCTTGATGCCTCAGCCCTCTGCCTCCACAGAAACAACGCTAGGCCAGGAATCTTTCAGGACTATAATAGCAAGAAAAACAAATCCAAGGAATCCAGACAACACACATGCAGATGGGAACTTTCATGTCAGGTCCAGAAACTACTGGTTCATGGAGCCCCGCCCGGGTGGGCTTGTAATGCAGGGAGAGATGCATGCTTGCCGTGTTTAGAAAACTCCAACTGGCCTTGTCGCGTGAGGGGAACGCGTGAGGGGAACGCACAGTCCATCATCCTGAATAGGATTCCTACAGCAGAACAGGCTGCCACTCCCTGCATTTCCTCCAGCCTCTATGCCCAAGACCTTCTGGCTAGCGAGTACAGACCTAAAAGCCCCATCTCAATGCTTAAATCACTGGGGTCTTCTCCCTACCACCTTTGGCTGAGCTCAGCCATCCTGCCTTGGGCACTACTCGAGCTGGCCCTGGGGGAAAAGGAGAAAGGACAGGCCTGGTGCAGGCACCCGTCCCGTGTACCCATACATATGCACAGCAGCCACCTGTGGGCTTGGGAAGGGCTCTGCTCTCCCCCACCCTCGAGATGGCGACGCTACCGAGCCAGGAGCTTTATTTTTACTCCTCCCTAGGCCTTGCCAGATTACATTGTCAAGGCCAGCACTTTGGAGATATTTCCTTGGTTTCGCAACTCACGCAGTGACTAACACATGTTACATTTTGAAAACTTCTCGGGTAAAAATTTAAGCTGAATTGTAAATACATAAAAGTCTCAGTGTTAATGGGGCGCGTGAGTTCTCGGTGACTGTTTTGTAACCGGAGACCCTGAAAGGATGTGGAATTCTATAAAATCATCGAGGAGGCTGCTGGGCGGGAGCTGCCCTTTGAAGCCATTCTATGGGCAGTGACCCCCACTTCCCCCGGACATTATGTAAGTCACCACACCTCTGCACTCCCTGACCCCATGGGTGTCAGAGACTGCTATGATAAAATTCAAAGTGGGACCTCGGGACTCTGTAGCCACAATGGCAGGCTCTCTGGTCGTGGACATGCGTGCGTACTACCTCTGGGGCACTAAGGGACTTGCCAAAGACACGCCCTTGTAAGGAACAGAGCAGAACCCATCCTAGGCTTTCTACCTCAACCTTACAAGGTGCCCATGGCTGGATCATCACACTGGCAGACCATGTCACTGAGCTGCCTGGACTACCCCATTCCGACTCAACCATCCTGCACTAGCTAAAAAGCCCAGGCAGTGTTTAAGAACTGAAATGAGCAGGCCATTGGTGGGAGAGGATCTAGTTGGTCTTTTACACATCAGGACTGCAAGGACACTGTGGGGGCGGGGAGACAGCTGAAAGGTGGAAGACAAAAAGCCAAGACTGTGGGAGAGGCTGTGGAGTTTAGGGGTTGGGAGCGGGAAGCTAAGAAGGAAGGGGTGAAAGAAGCAGCCCAAAGGTGCAGGAAGCAGAGGAGCCCTGTCTGTCCCAAGCAGCCCTGCACCACTCCCCTGTTTTATGGCTTTGGTGGATAACACTTATCAGTCTGCAGTCACTGGGTTTTGTTTACTCACGCAGCAGGGACACCACAATGCACTGGGTGCTTCCTGTGCACAACAGCGAAGCTGGGGGTCTGGCCAAAGCCTTCCTCTAGTAAATGCTTGGCTATTTGTTGCATCTGGGTACTTCTAAAGGAATGGGGGAGCCACCCACTGCGTGGGTCGTGGGGTGGTTTTACCTCCATCAGAAGCCCAACCAGACCCAGGTGACTCTTGCTTCTCCCCCGCCCCCAACCATGTCCTCAAACCTGATATTTAGGGAGAGTGGCCTGTCAGAGGTTCTGCAATCAGCAGGGCTCACCTTGGGCCACCTGAGAGCCAGGAAGTGGCTCTATACCAGAGACTTTATGAGACCATAAACTCCTGGTGAATATTGATTTTTCTTTAAATCCAGGGACTATCTGTCTGGGCTCCTCTGATCACCCCAATTCACCCAGGGCTGCCTGATCAGTTCATTGCCTGGGCAACGAGAGGACGCTCAGCACTCTTTGATGCTTCTGGGCCACTTGACTCTAGAGGAGGAAAAAAAAAAAAACAACTACCATCAATGTTGAGGAAAACAAAATGGACTGTTTCATCTCATGTCATGGGTGCTAAAAGATGTATTGATCCAGTGACACCACTTTAAGAGAGTGCTTCGTAAAGCACTAGGCAACATGGGTGCTTGCTGGTTTTGGAAAGTGGCTTGCAGGACTTCTTTCTGTGGGAAGACAGCGAGCAAGCTATCCTCAAAGTTCATAAGGCATCGCAGAGTGTAGGGGTCAGCCAAACAAGGAACAGACCTAGAAACACGTCCATTGTAACAAGCATAGAAACAAGAGCCTGGCCAGGGTGTCCTAAAGAAAGGACCAACTCCAGTGGAGGTCAGCAGAGGGGTCCCAAAGAAGGGTCAGTCCCACTATCATCTAGCAGGGTTAATTCTATGTCATCCACAGCATTGTTCCCTGAGCGCCTGTTGGGAACCTGGTGCCATTACTCAGCTTTGGGCAATAATGAGTTTGTCTAGGTCATACAGGAAAGTGTTTTAAACTTATTCCTTTTTCATTACTGTTACAGCAACAACTCATAATACTTAAAAAGACATTTTCTTTAATTCAATTATTAAGGGAACTAAATGCATTTGCTGGAGATAATTAAAAAAATCTTTATAAATATAAAACAATTATCCCATCAAAATACAGTACCAGAGGTTATTATTCGAGCTGGTGTTTCACGCATAGTTCCCCTCCCCCACTCTCAAGGCAGATCTTAAGCCTGCCACCCCTTTCCTCTACGCAGCAGCATGCTCAGGACTCTAGCTATAAGCTCTGTCTGCCCCAGAGCAAGTATCAAGCTACTGAGTGACACAGATCTGAGGCTCCTGGGAAGACAGGACAACTGAATGCAATCAAGTACGTGGCTTGGATCTTGAAGTGGAGGGGACATGGACAGGACCCTGAGGTATCACTGAGCATTGTGGCCCAGTGTCAATTTCTTACACTAGATGAGGCATGGCGGTGGAGTGGTTAGCTCAGGGAAAGTGGAGTGGGTGATATATGGGAACGTTCTTTCAAGTTTTTCTATAAACCTAAAGTTGCTCCCAAAACAAAAAACCAAATATACTTCAATGAGTCAGGAGGGTAGAATCTGCCCGTTCCCCATTTCCAGTGTCAGGTGGGTCTCCCCCATCCCTGCAATTGCCTCTCCTGTATCCATCCCCCAGTACCTTGGCCTCAGGGTGAGGATCAAATGCCTACTGGCCCCTCTGTGGTATTCTTCCTTCTCTAAGACCCTGCTAAGTAAGCAGAGTTGCCCTGTGCTGCAAGATTGGGGTCAGGCTGAGTTACCATCCTCTACTGACAGCATATGACCCTGGGAGGCAGACCCAGGTTTCTCCGGCTGCTTGGAGCTTCTCACCTTGCCAGCTGGCCACACTCCCATCATGCCATGTTCTCTTCCTGCCCCATGAGGCAAGCCACACAGGGTCCCATGATCCTTCAGAGCTAAACTGACTTTCAAGGACCCCTTCTACCCTACTGTTATCTGTATTAAAATCACTTTTAACAAACCATCAAATACTTTCACATTTTTTTTTTCTGCTTTAGGCAAGGTTGGATAGATTTGGAGGGGCAGAGAGGGTATCTAAAAGCGTTCTATCGAGACAGACATTCTCACAGTGGATTTGCAAGGCCACAAGGGTGAGCAGGGTCTCCGGGTCACACTTCTGGGCCTAAGTGACCTGGGGCACATTACTTAACATCTTCAATTCCATCTGAAAAAAAAAAAAAAAAAAAAAAACAGGGCTAATGATACCTGCTTAGCCTGGCTTTTACAAGCATTGCTCAAGTTAATGTGTGTCAAGACCTTCATTCCAGTCCTCCACACACGCACCCCCACCCCTGGAGGGGATCAATAAATGCCTCCTCTTAAGCAACCTCCAGAGCATCAGGCAGCCAACAGGGTTTCCTCTGCAAACACTCCAGGGAGACCCTTGGCTTCTCTCTGCAAATAAGCCTTCTTGATTTTATCTTGTGAGCTTAACTCTGCTGAACTCCCTAGTGACCTTGAGTTCCGGGAGCACTTCACTAGGATCCTGCCTCTGCACTTTGTCCTCCATGGTCTCTGGACCCTTCTCTCAGTGCCTACAGCCTGCATGTGCCTCAGTGGGCCTTTCTGGAATTTCTGGAGCATGCTGCAGGCCTCCCTGGCTCAAGTTCCCTTGTTGGAATAAGCACAGGACAGGGGTGTTTATAAAGGAATGGGGATTTGACTGAAGTCCAGGCTCCACTCGGAGTTCCCTCTGACCGCTCTTTCTTCCTCCCTGAGTGCACTAGTGGACAAGACCCCAGGGAGCCAGCTCAACAGACCTTTAACTGCCAGGAACTCTCTGTGGGGGCTGGAGAAGGGACAAAGCCCTCCGCAGCTCCTTGTCAAGACTATGCTTCCACCTTGGGTCCTCACTGAGTCTTATTTTGCTAATGCGATCAGACAAGCTTGTAATTTTAGGTAACTGCAATTGCCGCTAAGGCTGGAAGAGAGGCTCATTCCCTGGCACTTCCACAAATTCCTCCCGGTTTGTTTGGTTTGAAGAATTAGGCAAGAGCAGGTAGGAAAGCGTTGGGTCAAGCACAAGCCATTGCAAGAGACTGACTCACAGTTACCCACAGCGATGCTCAGCCACTCATTCCTTCCCTTGGCTATTTATTTATTCAGCAAATATTTATTGAGCAGCTAACATATGTCTCTGCCTCTTCACACCCCCAGGCCTTTGCACAAGTTGGGCCCTCCCCCACGCCCACCCATTAGCCAACCTGCAGTTCCTCCGGCTAGGTCAAAGTTTACCTCCTCTGGGAGGCTTGTCTCACTGTGGCTTGTCACACAGGATTTTCACTCCCTTATGAACTAGGATTGTCCCCAAATCGAGGTTCCAGGACATCCCCAAGACAAGGCTTGGGCAAACTTTAGAAGTCTCCCTTTCTGGGAAGTGGAAGTGGGAAGTGGATAATTCTTTCTTTTAGAGCCTAACTGTAGGACCTGCCTGTCTAAAACATACTGCGCATCATTTTCCAGCGTGTAAGCTACCAAGGCACTGCCTACCAGGGGCTGTAAGTGAGGAGGGCTGAAGCAGAGAGGTGAGGTCATCCCAGAATCCAGCAACATCAGGCACCAGGTGGTCCCGTGGACCTCAAGAATCATCCAGGAGCAGAGAGATATCATGTGTACACTCGAGTTGGAATGTAGGACCCAGCCACCTCGTTCAGAACCAGATCTCAGAGGCTCCAGGGAAGGGACTAAGGGTAAACCCACCTGCTGCTACAGATGTCAAGGAGCACCTGAAGCCCACCTATTTGACACTTCTCTTCCCCAAGCCACCAGAAATGGCTTAGTTCTCTGTACATCGAAGTAAGCATGGCTTTGGGGCAGGCTCTAGCCAAAGGGCAGGGTCAGGGGGCTGTGACTCACCACAGACCAAAGCAATTCACCACCAGGGCCAGACCTCCGGTTGAAGCCTCTTCTGGGGCTCCAGTGGAGGCAGACACCAGTGGGGACTAGAGCAGCCTACCTCATGCTCTGTGAGGTTGGTGTGCCTGGAGGGGCTCTTAGAGGGTGACATTTAGGAATCAGTTGTCTCCCCATCATGGATTCAGAGACCAAACTCAGGTCTCCAGGTTTGTATGACAAATGCTTCTACCCACTGAGCCATCTCGCGGGCCCTAAATAAATGCTTTTAGTATGTAAAGAAATGAAACTGAGAGCCAAAACTATGGGCATTTAGCAAAGTACTCTCCAGAAAAGACTAAATTTGAAAATGAACCAAGCCGAGCAGATTATGAGAATCTTACTGGGTATGAAAGCCTCGCTATTGAGTGACGCCGCAGATTCAACCTAGCAGAAGCCAGAAAGGGGAAGAAGCAAAGGCAGGAGTGCCCAGTGAGGTCCAAAGAGAGGCTCCACAGGCAGCACAGTGGGGCAGAGTGGGGCTTGTGCTGTCTAGCTTCTTGTCAACCAGACACAACAGTGCTGTTTGGGGAGAGAACTGCCAGGTTCAAACAGCTGACTGTGGCGCATATGAGGTGCTCTCGGTACAACAGCTACCTGTGGCTCTTCTCAGCTCTTGCCCCCTTCCCCTAAACTTCTCCAGCTCCAGTCTTTTGTCCCCCAGATTCTCCTTCCTATCCAACCATGCCAGTTCGGCATGTGGTCTCTTGGCTCCTTCTCTCTTCTCTTTCTTGCTCTTCTCCCGTCTCCCCCCTCTCATGGCCTGGTTCAGTCTCCTTGTCTCCCTGCTCTGGACCCTTCCAGATGCCTCTGGCTGTCCCCTCCCTCATATCTACAATAAAAGCCTTCCTTCAGCCACACCTTGGAACAGTCATCAGTATATCAAGAGCTTAGAGGCTAGGTATCTGCCCAGACCTAATGCTTTAAAAGCTTATCATAACTATAGAAAGCGTTTTGTGTCTTTCATCTGGGAACAAATTCATCCAAGGCTGGGTAGAAACTCCCAGCTAGTATTACTATTAACCACTGCCCCTTACTTTATACAGAAACCTCAATTGAGAAGATGCTTCAGTCGGACTGGCCCTCATTCAAGTCTGTGGGGCGCCTTTTCTTAATTAGTCATTGAGGTGGAGGGCCCAGCCTACTGTGGGTGGTGCCATCCCTGGGCCTGCGGTCCTGGCTAAAAGAAACCCAGCAAGCCAAGCCGTGAGGAGTAAGCCAGCATGGTGTCTTCTTCAGCTCCTACCTCCAGGTTCCTGCTCCAACTTCCTTTCATGGTCGACTGATTTATTACTAGAAACTGAAATTAGCCCTTTGCTCCCCATGTCGCTTTTGGTCATGGTCACGGCAACAGAAGTCGAGAACCGAGACTCTAACTTGCATTTAACTGATGTTCTTAGGAAACATCAGAAGTAACAGGGTTAGCGGTGGATGTCTGAAGCTGTGGTGACTGGAAGTCTCCCAAGCTCAAGAGCAAGTTCGAATCCTTGGATTCAAAGGGTGGATAGTGCAGGCGAGTCCCTTCCATGCTCTGACATATAATACGGCTACAGAAGGGAAAGGCAAAGGAGACAAGTACGGCCTACTGTGGACTTTAAATTAAAGTCGGAAAAGAAACATTTACCAAATACCTACTAGGTGCTTCTAGATACATCGATCAAAAGATGGGCTTGTTATGCCTCCGGTCCTCCGGGGCCAAGAGCTGTATGCAGAACGCATGGGTAAAGCTTGCAGGGCGTGAGAAGGAGTTGAACACTGTGGGAAACAAGATAACAGGGACATTGGGCACCTGGGGCATGGATGCAGTTGGGAGAGGCTGACACAATGGGCGGTGTTCATCCAAGGTCAGGAAGGGCCTCCCTGAGTAGGAGATCAGAGGAGAGGGAGGAGCTGGCAAGGCAGCAGTGAGGGAATACACTTCATCCGGGTTGCTTTGGAGTTGTGAGAGTCTGATGTAGTCTGGGTGTGAGTATGTATCAGTTGGGTGAAGGGCAAGCTGTTTGCCTCTGCATGTGATTAACTTGTTGGCCTTTAAGGGAGGAAGAGGACAGGGGGACAGCTTGAAGGACAGGACGAGAGCGGCGGCGGCAGCACAAGCACTGAGTGCAGCTCCCCCATCCATAGAAACTGGATACAGTGCTCACATCTGTAATCCAAAGACTCCTACAGGGAGGTGGGAGGCAGAGACAGAACAGGCAGAGGCAGTCCCAGAAGTTCCTGAGCCAGAGGCTGGCAAGCCTAGAGTGCAGGCTGTGGAAATGAGAGAGCCTTCCTCAGTAACTCCATGCAAAGAGAGAAAGAATTGGCCCCACAAAGTGTCCCGGGCACAAGTACAACCATACCACACATATAAGCAACGTAACTAATTTTTAAGACAATCTTACAAGAGGCAAGTACTTTTCTCATGCTAGTTTTTATCAGCTTGCATTATTATTCGGTGGTATTTTGAATTCCACCCTAAGGTCAAAAGGTTATTCTCTAAAAAGATCTAAAGCCTGGCCTTTCATGTTTAGGTCTGTGGTCCATTTAGTTTTTCTGTATTGTAAATGAGGGAGAGATTAAGATCTTTATTTTCATATACATTTAATACAAATGTTGCACTTCATGTTTATTTATAATATATATGCAAATATTGTATTTATAGATATTTTATATTTTAAAGTAGATTTCAATGTTACATATCTATATAATAAACATAATGTAAGTGCAATTAATTATAATTTGGGTAACAATATTCTTCTACAAAGTTTATATGAATTCACTTATGTGGTTTTCTTATAATCTTGTGTGTGGATACCCAATGATTCCAGCACTGTCTTTAAAGACAGTCATTTAGCCTGGTTCCTTTTTTAAAGTCAGTAGATGATGTCTTCAGAGACAGGTATGTTTCTGCTCATTTTTAGCAATTACTCCACAATCTAGCACACGTTACCTCGGTCCACATTCCCTTCAGGGGATGACATAAGAGTCTTGCAGGGAAGTGCCTTCCCCACCCCTGACCTTGGCACCGGACACTGTGTGGTGGGTACCCCTTTTCAGCATGGAACAAACTGCAAAGAGAATTCTTACTGTTTTTTTTTTTTCCATTTACCTTTTAAGGAGATCAAACGATGAGAAAAGTTTTAAAATAAGTGTTTTTAAATCACGGAGCACAATGCCGTGAAATATTTCGTGTAAACACCAATTTGTATTCCACATATGTTTGTGTCTTTTTATACTTATAATAAATATAAAATAAAATATGTGGAGGCCTGTTCATCAGGAAATGTGTAATTCAGGGGCTGCTGTTATCAGTTTATAAGCACAAGCTTGTGCTCTGTGTCACAACCGGAATTTGAGCATACCTAATCATCTTTTTCCTTTTCAATAACATTCATGAGCAATGAATTCCACCAATATATTACCAAAAATAAAAATTCTTAAGGTCGATATTTATTTGCTTTTTAGAATGGGCTTTCAGATTTAGGGTTTTCTTTCTTTTTTCTTTTTTCTTTCTTTCTTTCTTTCTTTTTTTTTTTACATTTACTTACATATTTTCTATTTTTACTCTATTTTCTTTCTAGGTTCATTTTCTTTCTGCGTATTTGCCTTCTCTTAGCATCGTTCATAGTGTGACCTAATGGCCTCTTAAAAACTTCTTGCCTCCGTTTTTTAAATGTTATTTGTGCAGAACTCTGAATTCATGGTGTTCTTCACTTCTGTCAATGTCTCTTCCTTTAGGAACAGCATTGCGGACATCCTCACATTGCTCCTGTGTGCAGAATGTGTCTCTCCCCAACCCCCATTCCCCCATGGCTAGTTTTAGGATCTTTCTCTCTAATTGGAGTTTCAGTTGATTCTGGGGTGGTGGCAGTGTGATTCTAGTGTGATGGAGGGGTGATTACATGCAGGCCCAGTGTGACTCTATCCTGATTGGCTCCATGACTTCTTAGACATAGAAATAGTGCTTGCATCACCTCTGGGAATATTTCAGTCAGCCATTACTTTTGAAAACACTCGTTGACACACCAAGCCTGAGATTTGCCATCCCACACACATAGATGACCCTCTGCGGGTCATGGGGAACCTGCTTGGTGTTTCTAGCTGTTTTGTTCTGTCTTCAGGTTCCTTCTTTTGGTCAACTGTCAGCCTTCTGCAGGGAAACTCCCCAGATGTAGCTCTGGCTGCTTTTGGGTTGTCCACATTTCCTCCTAAATGCTAGGATGTAGCCAGTCATTCGCTACTTTCTGCCACATCTCTGTTCTGCCAACTGTGGCTCACCTTCTACAGACCGGCACTTCTCAGGTTAAGAATCTCATTATCTGGCTTCCTGGTATGTCCTTGGTCAGGTGCTGAGCACAGTGCATTTTCCCTGGCTGAGCATCTCTCTGGCTCTTGCTGAGTTCTTTGATGAGCATTGGACCAGTGAGGTAGCCAGGCCCTGGTACACTGCAAGCAGCTTGGCTAGGGCACATCTGGAGTAGTCACCCCTTGCATCTTAGCCCCACTACCAGAGCGATCCTTTTAGCACTTGCCCAGTGCTCGCTACCACTCTCTCTCTCTGTCTCTCATGCACACACACACACACACACACACACACACACACACTCCTGGACAATAACAGGAGAGTTTAATCCCCATACTAAATGTTCTCTGCCTCCTATTGTGTTTTATGACCCCTCCCATTTTTTATCCCTGAGCCCAGGCATCCCAGCACCTTCGAGAGACTCAGTGCTCTGCCTAGCACCCTGTCTCCCCTTCCCCCAAGTAGCCAGGAAACAAGCTCCACATAGAAGAAAACAGTGAAGCTTTAGGCTAGGTTCTGTTCCTCCCTCAGGTCAGAGCTTGCTGGCATTAGCCTCTGACCGGCAGGTGTGAGGAGGGTGACAGTCTAGTCCCCATGCTGCAGCACTGAGGTCTGCTCCGTGGCTTCTGAGAGAACAGACAGTGAGCACTCAAAGCCAGGAAGAAGGATGCCTGAGGCAGGTGAGTGCTGAGATCCAGGGAGACACTGGTCAGCCAGCCTCTGCACTATGGGCTTTACATACATCCATTTGCTCTACTAAGCATTGAAAATACTTGAGACACGCTAAATGCATTCAGGCTTCCACCTTTGTCGTACTCTCTGACACAACACAAATTGTTATAGCATTTATAGCAAATTTACACGTACTGTGAAATGATTCCTAGAAGCCTAGAAATGATCTGAAATGTGCAAGAGTTGCGCACAGGTGACATCATATCCTATGGCATTTGCATAAGGAGCCTGGACGCCAAGGGGCATCCTAGAACCATTTGGTCCCCCACAGTAGTGAGGGACAACTGTATTTCAAATGCAAAGCTTGGTGGGGCTATTGACAGACAGGACAGAAGGAAGAAAATGATGACATGAGGTTTGGTGAGTCAGCAGCTCAGGAGACCTACTTGCCACCCCCAGAGATGGGACAATGTGAGGGACAAGTGGGAATGAGTTTAAGGGTCTGCACAGTGCCTGCATGGGAAGGTCAGGCTGGAACTCAATCAACAAGTCTTGAATTCATGGAGAGGCAGGTTGTCAATTTGGGCACAAAAATAGACAGAAAAGGAAGTCTTGTGGAGACAAGGGTGGACTGGAGGACTGGAGGAAAGAGGATGCTCTGAGGAATTCCAGGAGTACCAGAGAACACCACCAGGTGCGCAAGCCACCAGAGAAGACTCGATCTTGTGTATGTAGTAGGGCAGCAGCTCAGGAGAAAATGACACCGGAAACATCAGAGGTTCGAGCTTCATCAAAGTCACCTGCAGAAAGAAACAGCTGCACCCTGCAAGGGGAGCAGAGACGGGACTGGCAACCAGAGTGGGTGGGGAGGCAGGTGGACAGGGCAGTGTGGGTGGCAGGCAGGTGGACAGGGCAGTGTGGGTGGCAGGCAGGTGGACAGGGCAGTGTGGATGTTTCTGGCCTGACACTGCGTTCCCATGGCCTTCCCTTCCTGGAGCATGTCTCTGTCCAGACTTGGCTTCACCAAAAAGGATGTGACAGAGGCTCAGCACACAGGACACCCTCAACTTGAGACCCCCAGGAGCTGGCTCCTAACATCCCAGCTTTTGCTGATCTGGAGAGAGAGCTCTAGCACTAGTGGTTTGCCTACGAGTATCGTAGCAACTCAGTCCCCCACCAACTTGCTTCAGGGTGAACCTTCTTCATGGTCTTTGTCATAGTGAATCCTGTGAGTGAGAGCCTAGGTGCTTCAGGACCAGAGAAAAGAGGAAGATTCTACCCAAGACCACCCCATAATCTCGGGGTGATAAGCCTTCAATAACTGGTCCCATGCAGTACAAATGCCCAGACCTCACCTCAAGTCATGACACCTCCACAGGTCATGTCCACTCCCAGCCTCTACAGGACCAGCCATAGCTGGTCAGAGTTGACCTTCTATCTATCAGGAGGAGAACAGAGGAGCGAAGGTGGGGAAGTTAAAGGCAGGGCCAAGAGCTGTGTGCGTGTAAACAGCATCTGACATATGGCTGGGACTTTATGAGCCAGTAACCTGGCCTTCTAAGCTGTTACTGCCTCACCTGAGCTCCCTGACAAGACAATGTAACTACACGAGAGCACCCATTGCTGGGTTCCAAGGGAAAGGCTAGGGCTCACCGTTTGCCCAGCTTAGTGGGATTCTAGGTCTTCAAGATGAAGGTGGCTGAGCTGTTCTTTGGAGTCTGTCCCTTTCCAGGGTAAAAAGGGCCATTGTGAATACAACCTGCTCCAGAGGTAACCTATAATGATACTTACTGGAAGGAGATACTCTCCAGCCCTGGGCACCCTACACATGGATCTCGCCACACTCTTCCCAGGGCCGGTAGCTTCGCCTACATGGAACAGCCCAGCTGGTGTTCCTAGGGTCCAGCACTGGGCTTCCTCAGCAGCCTCCACAGGCATCCCTGGCAGTTACCACATGCCCTTTGCTGCATAGGAAATGATGTGGTGTGGTATTACAGCTGGGCTGCGGAAAGATCTCTGCTGTCTTTGGAGCCAGGGCCAGCTGGTGCATTATTCATGGCTTCAGACCACACCTCTTAACAAGCTGCCCAGGAGCCAAGCAGGCTAGTCCCCCGGGGCTGGTTAAAGCACCGGTGTTAATAGGTCTGGCGTGTGGCCTGGGTTCCTGCAACTCTGTGAGGGTCTCTGGGCTCTTAGACGACCTGAGAATGCCACCACCTCCTTCAGGCACAAGAAAGTAAATACTCCCCATGGAAGGTTCCCGCCCCCCCGCCCCCAACGGCTTCACTGCTGAGGATGGAGTGGGTGTGACAGGGCTCCCAGGCCATGGGTACATCACATTGTTTCTGGTCCACACTCCCATTGGGATCTGGGGCTGCTTAGCCTACCTCCACAGTCTGTGTTGTTGGTGCTTGGTATCCCCGCAGCGCCCAGCATGCTTGTCCTCTGTGACACATTGACAACTGCTCCTTTGGCCCCGCCCACCCACCCACCCAGATGTTGGCGGCCTTGTGGAGCCGACCCTTGGGTGTGCTTCCCGTCAGAAAGAACCCCCTGAACAAAAGTCCCCGTCCTAGCCCAGGACATACTCAAGGCTGCCAAGATGTGGTCACCACCCTAACCCCAGTGGCAGCCCCTCCCCCGCATCCTACCCCCTGCTCCTCCCCTCCTCCCTTCCCGGATTTTTCCAGGCAGAAGCAGGGAGGAACTGGGAAGAGGAGAGTAAGGTATTTACCTCACAAGCAACAGTGAAGCAAAAGGCATTCATTTATTCATTTAGCTCTTCTTCTTTATTCTTTGACAATTCATACGTTTATACAGTGTATCTCCATCATACCCACCCCCAACAGGGCTTCCCACTTCCCTTAGCCACAGCCTCCATCTTCATGTCCTCTTTCGTTTTGTTGTTTTGTTTTGTTTTGTTTTGTTTTGTCTGTAACACACTAAGTCCAACCAGCCTGACTGCTGGGATGTTGACTGATCTTTTTGGCTTGCTTTTGTAATCATGAGTTACCTGCTGCAATGAGTCTATGTATCTAACAGCTATGTCAAGTCCAGAGGATGGGAATTTCACAGCACAGAAGATGGAGGGACCCATCTTCCAGCTCCTATATTCCTTCTGCTTGGGGAACAGGGGTTGATACAGCTGTCCTGTTTAAGGCTGAGCACTCAACACTACTTCTCAGAACTTGGACCAGTTGTAAGTCTCTACATTGAGTGCTGCCCACTGCAGAGAGAAGCTTCTCTGGACAAGGCGGAGGGCGTCACTCACCTATGCCTATAAACACCAATATTTAGAAGGCAGTTTGACAATATGTCCATCTAGCCAAACAGCAGTAGTAGGTTCGTCCTCCTTAGGACCTATAATTTTATAATTCCTGAGCCCTGGGCTTTTGACCACGTTTGCAGTATACATTCCAGAGTACAGATTCCCTCTTGTGGAGTGGGTCTCAAATCCAATCAGAAAACAACTTGTTACTCCAAGGCAGCCATACCATTGTTGAACGGTGGAACCTCTTCCCCAGCAGGCCGTTATGGCAGCACTCGGGGTTCACCACTAGGCATGACTACTGACGGATTTTCTTGCCCAGCAGCCTTCACAGAACCTTCCAGCACTGCAAAAGGTAGCCCAGGCGAGTAGTGGCCAGCTGAGTTCCAGCTTGATTTCTTTGTGTTCTATAACCCAAGCATCTCATATCTTCAGCAATGGAGTCTCATCACTTCGTTCTGGTAGAAAACCCCATGAGCAACGGCAGTAGTCTGTGTTGTTTGTGTACTCTGTGTAGTCTATGTTGCTCATTTTGTTGTTCAGGGGTCCCCCTAACCAAAATAACTCATGCCTTGCACTAACATTTTTGTTAAATAACTCATGACTTCTGGAGTCTACCCATTCAGGGTACCTGTATGCAAATTCCTTTCCTTTTTAAATTATATTTTGTAACAGCTGACAAAGTAGTGGGTTTCTATAAGGTCTGTTTTCATATAGCCTTAGTTCTGGTTAGCACTCTGCCAGCCTCTCCTCTCCCACCTCCCCATCTGCTTTCGCACATAAACCCTCTACCGCCAGGACTCCCTTCACACTCATGAGCCTTCTCTAGCTCCCATAGATTTTCCAAATTAAATACACTTGTGAGAGTCTGATGAAGTGGTTCTCAACCTATGGGTTGAAACCCCTTTGGGGTCAAATGACCCTTTCTGGGGGGGGCCATAAATCAGATAACTTGCATATCAGATATTTGCAATAGGATTCATAAAAGTAGAAAAATTAGTCATGAAATAGCAATGAAAATAATTTTATAATTGGGGTCACCACAATATGAAGAAATATAGTAAAAGATCACAGTGTTAGGGAGGTTGAGAACAACTGGTCTAGTGTGGTATTGTTTAAATTCTGAGCTGGGCATAAAACTCATCAGTAGAGCATTTGCTTTGCACTAGTGTAGCCCCATGTTTGACCCCAGCGAAAATGGTGCAACAGGATTCTGCATTTACCTAAACTCTCCATACAGAGCACCTCTTGCTCAGATCAAGGCTTGGGTAAGAAACTGTAGACTTGGGCTGTTCATTCAGGCCAGTTGCAACAAAGGTCTCTCTGGAGGGGTACAGGGAAGGTGGGGAATGTGTGGGGTCTACAGGAACTCATGACAGAGGCACAGGGGAGGGGAAGGATGTAGGGGAGTCTACAGGAAGTCTTGGAACTCTTTTCTCTTCTCCATTTTACTATGAACCTAAAATTGCCAGAAAAGTTAAATTGGAAAAAAAATGTACTTGTTCTCAGTAATACTCAACCTGAGCAGCCCAACACAGAGGATTTAACAACATTTCTTTAAGAAGTTACACACACGATGGATTTCCTGTCACTAGTCCCCTCAGGTAACACAAATCAAAGCCATGTCAGGATGCCACCTCACACCCTCTGGGAGGACTGAGATACAGCCCTTGTGGGAACCAGTTAATGGCTCTCAAAAAAGATAACCAGCCAGTAACTGTGGTGTTCAGAAATTCTATTTCCTTGTGTTTAGACCAGAAACTTGAAATCAAGGTGAGAGTTGTGGCTCAGTTAATGAAGCGCTTGCTTGACATTCACGAATCCCCACCACCACAGAAACTAGGCATGGAACACACCTATCATCCCAGCACTTAGGAAGTCAAGGATGGAGGGTCATGAGTTCAAAGTTAGCCTGGGATGTGATAACTCTCCTTGGTTATCAACTTGACTACATCTGGAATTAACTAAAACCCAAAAAATGGTAGGCACACCTCTGAGGGACTTCTGCTTAATTTGAAGTAGAAAGATTTACTTTTAACTGGATCTTTGAAGACCCACCCTTAATCCAGATCTTGAGTTGAGGAGGCACAACATTAATCCATATCTTTATCTTCATCTGGTCTGGTCATCCCTTCTGCTGGAAGTCTATCAAAGGACATGGAAAAAGAAGCGTTTACTCTTTGCCCACTTGTAATCCATTTCCCCACTGGCATTAGAGCCTACTTCTTCTGGATTCCAGTGTATGCTGAAGAACATCAGAGGCATCCCGCCGTGTGGACCGAGCAACTACTGGATTCTTGGACTTTACATTCATAAATGGACGTTGTTGGAGTAGTTGAACCACAGCCTGTAAGTCATTCTAATAAATCGTGTGTGTGTGTGTGTGTGTGTGTGTGTGTGTGTGTGTGTGTGTGTG
>JADRCD010077084.1:0-12309 GCA_019843815.1 Montemys delectorum | reverse complement strand
GGGGGGGGGGGGGTCTTAGTCTAGGTAACTTGTGTTTCTACAGCAAGGTCACTTGTCTTGCGTGTGGCTGTGAATAATCTGCTTTCTCATCTCAGTGTTTTGACAACATGTTATCACATCACTGTGAACACTGGAAACAAGTCCTTTCCAGAGCTGCCTGAGGTACTGCAGCTTCCCAAGTACCTGAGCTGCAGTGACAGGGATTTTGGATTTCTGAGCCTACAGATCTTTGTTGCTGTTTTTGCTCTGAGATAGGGTCATAGCTATGGCTGACCTCAAACTTGCCATGTAGGCTATGTAGCTAACAAGGAACTTGAATTCATGAGTTCCCTACGTCTATCTCCCACGTGCTGGGATTACAGGTACAAATCACCATGTGAGGCTCAACCAGATCTTTGTGAAAGCAAGTCTATGTTGTTTAAGCCACTAAATGTGTGGTAATATGTTGAGTAAAAACAGAAAACAAATACTGTGTGGCCTTGAACGGACAGACAGACAGGCGAGGACTTGCACTCCAAACTGCTTTCCGTTTCCGTTTCCTTCTGACACGTACCAACTGGCACATCTTGCCACCGAGTCCCAGAAGAAACCAATCATGCAGATCTGAACGTTCTGCTTAGTCCATCCAGAGTTTCAGCCAACGTGCAAGCAAACCCAGTAGAGAGAAACTATGAGAGGCCAGGAAGGGTCATTAGAAAAGGAAGCATGCTAAACGCATTTGTCCCCAGAGTTAAGAACTCACAAAATCTTTACAGAGGCCTTTGGGCAGGCTGCTTCTAAACTACACTGCCTTGAAGTACAAGTCTGTACCTGGGAGACTTCAACAGAATCACAGCAGCTGCATATATCAGCATGAATTTGTCAGCCAAGTAACATAATAAAATTTTATATTCTAGCCCTAAAGAAACAAGATAAAGAAAAGGTAGATTTGAAAGAAAGAAATTGGAGGTGACTGGAATGTACAACAATCACAATTGAACGGGCAAAATTCAGTAGGGAGACAATGTAATGGGAGGTCTGTGGTCAGGCCTGGTAAAGCACACCTTTAATGCAGCCCTCTCATGAGGCGGAACCAGTGGCTTTCTGTCAAGGCCAGCATGGGCTACATGGTAAGTGAAGGAATGAGAAGAGGCTTAAGCCAACTGGGAAGGAATAACATGAGAACTAAATGGGAACTGCGTGGGTGATGGCTTCTCTTCGGCTTCATAGGTGGAGCCCCTCTCCACCTATCCAACCTATCTACTCTAGTCCCTTCCCAAGACCCGGATGCCAGGTGAGATTACTGCACGATTCATATTAGTGGTTGGGAGGTGTGGCTAGTGGTTCAGGTGAGGATTCCATGACTCTCCTCCTGGTATGAGACAATTCAACTGTCACAAAGCCCAGTGGGGATGGTCTTTTGCAAGCAGGTACACCTCCTCTTCTGAGGCAGGTGATTAGTTCTGAGGATAACCCTGCATAACAGCTAACACTGACTTAGCAGAACCAACATTCTGAGTTGGCAGATATAAAACTGGAGCCAGCAGGCAAAGTTGAGATATACCCAATTTATATCACTTTGTATTTTTTCTAAAGCTCAGAAGTGGCAATAATGAGTGCATTTGACATTTGGAATGAAGGTCAGGCTTACACAGGAAGAAGATAAAATGGAAGTCTTTGAAAAAAAAAAAAAAAGTTAACACCCTAGACGACCAGTCACTCCTTGGCAGTATTATGGAGATACCAACCAGTGAAAACCCAGTCTGGCACTTGGACTTGGAACCAAGCTAAGGCTCTGCAAAAGTACAGTCACATCCTAGCTTCACAGCAACTGTTGGTTGAACAACAGTGTTGAAATCTCTATCTAGAGAATCTTCTGAGGGTAGCCTTTGGGCTCCACACCCACCAGGGGAGATGACTGCAGGAGCAAAGGGCTTTGATGATGTGTGGTGGCTATTCCTGGTGTCAGCTTGACTATGTCTGGGATGAACTACAATCCAGAGACAGACGCCATACCTGTGAGCCACATCTTGAGGCTGATGACTAAGGACTTTGAATGTTTCTTTAAGTGCAACTCAGTCATTCAAGATTCCTCTGTTGTGAATTCTCTGTTTAGCTCTATACCCCACTTCTTAATTGGGTTATTTGATTGTTTGGAAGTAAGATTCTTGAGTTCTTTATACAGTTTGGCTATTAGCCCTCTATTGGATGTGGGGTTAGTGAAGATTTTTTTTCTCATTCTGTTGCCAATTTATCCTATTGACTGTGGTTTTTGCCTTACAGAAGCTTTTCGATTTCATGAGGTCCCATTTATCAATTGTTGATCTTAGAGATCTTAGAGCTATTGCAGTTCTGTTAGGAAATTTCCCCTGTGCCAATGAGTTTAAGGCTCTTTCTCACTTTTTCTTCTATTCGATTCATTGTATCTGATTTTATGTTGAGGTCCTTGATCCACTTGGACTTGAGTTTTGTGCAAGGTGACAAATATGGATTTACTTTCATTTTTTTGTACATACTGACTGCCAGTTAGACGAGCACCATTTATTAAGATGCTTTCTTTTTTTCCATTATATGTTTTTGGCTTCTCTGTCAGAGTTCAAGTGCCCATAGGTGCGTGGGTTCATTTCTAGATCTTCAATTCTATTCCATTGATTGACCCGTCTGTCCTGTACCAATGCTATGCGGTTTTTATCACTATTGCTCTGTAGTACAGACTGAGATCAGGGATGGTGATTTCCCTGGAAGTTCTTTTATTGTTGAGAACAGTTCCAGTCTAGCCTGGACTGTATGAGACTGCCTCAAAAACAACAACATAAAGGGGGCAAGGATCAAGAAAATGGAAAAAAAATAGAAGTAAGCAAGTATTTTTTTTTATTTAAGGAGCTGAAGAGATGGCTCAGCAGTTAGAGCACTTGGTACATGTGCAGAGGACACAGGCTCAGTTCCCAGATCTAAAAAGAGGCTCACAGCCATTTGTAACTCCAGCTCCAGGAAATCAGAAGTCCCTTCTGGCCTCATTAACCTCTAAACACCCGAGTGCTGCACAAACATACATGCAGACAAAACACACACATACATAACAGAGAGATGTGCATGTATGAGAGAGGGGGCGGTGAAAACATGAAGAATTTTAGAGGCATCTGAGGAGAGGAATGGGAGAGTTGGGTCTTCCCTGTGGAAGTGCACACCAATTGGCTGTCCAGTACCAAGCAATTAGTCCTGAAAACACACAAGCACATAGCGTTATACACACCAAACAGGTCATTTGGGGACGTATATGGGCACAGATACACAGACATGCAAAAATAATGAGGAAAAGGGAGGCCATGAATTTTTAAAGGAGAGTGAGAAGGGGTATATGGGAAGGTTTGGAGGGAGGAAAGGGAAGAAAGAAATGTAATAAAATACAATTCGTGGTGGTTTGAATAGGAATGGGCCACACAGACTCTTGTATTTGAATGCATGGCCCATAGGGGGTGGCACTATTAAGAGGTGTGGTCTTGTTAGAGTAGGTGTGACCTTGTTGGAGGAAGTGTGTCACTGTAGAGGTGGGCTTTGAGCTCTGAGATGCTTAAGGCTCAGGCTTAGTGGCTCACAGTTCACTTCCTGCTACATGAACCAGTGCTTCAGAACACTGATTAAGACACAATCTCCAGACTAGAGAGATGGCTCAGAGATTAAGAGCACTGGCTGCTCTTCCCAAGGTCCACAGTTCAATTCCCAGCAATCACAGGGTGGCTCACAACCATCTAAAATGAGATCTGGTGCCCTTTACTGGACTGCAGGCATACAGGCAGGCAGAATGCTGTATACACAATAAAATCTTTTTTTAAAAGAAGACACAATCCCAAAAATAAAAATATTAAAAAGATACATTGAAAAAAAAGTAGAAGAGGAGGAAGAGAACTCCTGAGAACAGGATGTTTCTGAGCGGAGGGAAAAGCCCGGAAGGATGAGGATGTGGTATCCAAGATTGATCTCATAAAGCCGTCAAGTAGCTCCATGGATAATAGTAAGGAGACACTGCTGAGCAAGAGAAGAGAGGGCTAGGGAGAGCAAGGGGAGCCCCAGCTGTGAGGTAGGAATGAAGCTTTGCCCACAAACCATCTTACAGAGGGTTGTGGTAAAACACTTCCAGGACCATCACTTCCGACGTTGATGATGTCACCAGTTCTTACAGATAGGAATGCGGATTCAAACACTGGAGTGTCAGCTAAGTCACCAATCAGAAGCCACAGCACTCAGGACACATTGCCAGATCTGAACATCACTGTCAAAAAATTTGTCTTGAAATAGGGTCTTACTTTGTATCCCTTGTATGGACTGATGGTAATCCTCCTGCCTCAGGCCCTAAGTGTTAATATTACAGGTATGTACCACTATATCTAGAAAATAGAGTTCTTTTCAAGGGAAAGGCCTAGCCTAGGATTTTATTTCATTTTGTTTTGTTTGTTTTCTGCAAGTTACAATAAATCCTGCTTGGGATGAACTCAGTCCTGTTTTACCTAGACTCTTTTGCACAGAGCCCAGCACATGCCAAGCACAGTAGTAAGAGCCTGTGCTCCTAGTGCAGGAGACAAAAGACTGAAGGTTTTGAGTTAGGCGCCAGCTGCACAGAAAAACCCTGCTTCAAAACACCGAGGGCTGGCAATCTGGCTCAATGGTAGAGCGCTTACCTAGTATGCCCAAAGCTATGGAGTCTTAGGTTTAATTTTTAGCATTGCAAAAGAGAAATCAAAGCAGGAGAAATATTAGCCAGAACAATTTTAAAATTTTGAGAGCCTTTTAAACTTTTATTATTTATGTTTTAATAAATTTATTTGGCTTTTTTGAGACAGAGTCCTATTATGTAGCTCAGGCAGGCCTGGATATCTAAGCAGTCCAAACTATCATTGCTTTAAACTAGCAATCCTCCTTCCTGCCTTAGCCTTTTGAGTACTAGAATTACACAGTTGGCAAGCAAGGCCTTTAAGAATAATACTGTAGTCTAGAAATACTAACCCAGAAAATTACTAGTATCTGGTATCTGATGCTACTGTCCCAGCTACCTGCCACCTGCCTCCGGAACTTTTATCCTTAATGGTGACTGTATCAATTCCTATGCATTTGTTACATCATTTCACCATATTATTCTGAACAAAGTGTTGTTTACTTTTGCTCGTTTATTAACTTGAGCTTAGTCATTTCCCTGGAATGTTAACTTTCTCTTTACTCTCCCAGTGGATACCTGGGTGGTTTCTAGTACTTTTGTTGTTACAGTGTTACTCCCGGGGCTCTTATAGAAAAACTTCTCTACTTGGGAGTCAAATTATTGAGATATACAGTACGAAGCTGAACATTTATCTTTCAAAATAATGTCAAACTATCTGAAAATCAATTACGTCAATTTATACTCACACTGCTAACACTGATAACCAACACTGATAACCAACACTGATAACCAACCCTGTGCCTGGCACTACATAAATCAAGGCTTTGCATATGGTGGCTATGTGTACTCCCACTGAGCCTCATCCTGGCTTCCACCTGTCCTCCCCTAAAACTGGGCTTTGCTCTTAATAACTCCAAGTCAAAGGGATATAACAATCTCCTCTGGCCTCCTCAGACACACACACACAATTTAAAGATACAAGCAAATCTAGAACATCAGAAAGGTGGCTTATAGTTGTTTAAACTGGTGAGTATATATATTTAATTTTTTCCCATGATTTAAAAGAGATGGGTGTTATCTAATCTCTGAGAGAGGGCAGCTGTCACAGTTCCTTCTGCCACAGTCCACTAAGAAGGCTTACGTTAATATCTGGCCTTCTCAAAGACCTCTGACAAACCCAACTAAACAAACATCCTCCCCAGGTCATGCTATAACTATCATCCTAACTTTCTGTCTTCTTTCACTCCCTGCCTTCACTCCTTGTTGAGACAGAGCCTTCAACTGAAGCACAAGTTCAGCACCCAGCCAGCCTAGCCTCAAACCCATGGGAAATCTTTTTCCTTTAGTTCCCAATTCTTGGAATTATAAACATGAGCCACCATGTCTGGCCCCCAAATATACGGAATCGCCCTGTTTATTTATTTGTATATCCGCCTCACTGCCATTGCAAGGGAAGCATAAAATCCTGCAAGCAGGGCACGGACTACTGTGCTCACTCCTGACTTCTCAGCATCACACTCCTGGCCCCTTTCACTACTAAAGGATTAATAATAAGCCACAATAGACTGCACGGGCTGAAGCGCCATCATGTATGGACAAGGCATGGAAGATGAAAGCCCTTCTGTTATGCTTCATACAATTAGGATACACCCAACACAGAGTGCAGTGCAGGCTGACAAACCAAATTCCCTCACAAATAATGGACAAGAATTCCCTTGGTACACGTCGCTAACTGCAAGCAGGACGGTTTCTCAGAGACCACAACATTACAAAGTCTGCATCAGAGATAACTACAGTACAGTTAGCAAGTGCAAGACTTCCTAAAAACTGCACACAACCTCAAGGAACTTTGAAGAGAAACACTTCTTCTCTGGGACAACACAGACTTCCCCACTCATGTGAAAATGACCATCTGCCCTTAGAGTGATTTGTTTACACTGTCACTCAGGGTGTAGATACTAGGCAGTAATCAGAAACTCACTGCACAGATGAGCAGGAAACATGAGGTGTGCAATGACCTCGCCCTTTCTCCTTACCCTGTACCCCACACTTGAGCTTCATCTCACTACCACAGACTCTCACCATAGTCTCTCCTCCATTCTCTCTTCCCCACACCTGTCATATCAAATCCTTTCCTCCTCCTTCTCCTCAAGGCTATCTAGAATAGAACTACTCATTCATAACTTTAAAATGCTTATTGAGGAATTTAAGAAATGGGAAGGGAAGGAATAAGAAATGCATTGTCACCCACGAGACTGGGAAAGAAAAAGACAAGCAGCACATTTGTACCACAGAAGACGGGGAAGCCAAACAAGGGCTAGCAACATGCAGACTTCGACAGCCTCAGATACGAGCTGTCAATCACTATAAATACCACAGCAACCTGAGGAACATGCTGCTTAATGAGCGAGCATTGGAAACAAGCACTGTGCACAATCAACTCTCACACTTCCAGATGCTTATTTCTTGTGTAACTGGGCGCTCTATAACTGAGCCCCACTATAACTAGCCCCGCTATAACTGAGCCCCACTATAACTAGACCCACTATAACTGAGCCCCACTATAACTAGACCCACTATAACTGAGCCCCACTATAACTGAGCCCCACTATAACTAGACCCACTATAACTGAGCCCCACTATAACTGAGCCCCACTATAACTGAGTCCCACTATAACTGAGCCCCACTATAACTGAGTCCCACTATAACTGAGCCGCACTATTACTGAGCCCCACTATAACTGGGCCCCACTATAACTGAGCCCCACTATAACTGAGTCCCACTATAACTGAGTCCCACTATAACTGAGCCGCACTATTACTGAGTCCCACTATAACTAGGCCCCACTATAACTGAGCCCCACTATAACTGGGCCCCACTATAACTGAGCCCCACTATAACTGAGCCCCACTATAACTGAGCTATGCTCTAACTGAGCCCCACTATAACTAGCCCCACTATAACTGAGCTATGCTGTAACTGAGCCCCACTATAACTGAGCTATGCTGTAACTGAGCTACACTACACTTAAGCCATAGATCCTATCTCACCATAAAGGTAGTATTTTCAGGTGGCTGGAGATGGCTCGGTAGATAAGAGCACCAGCTGCTCTTCCAGAGGTTCTAATCCTGAGTCCAGTTTCCAGAAAACAGTGGCTTACAACCATCTACAATGAGATCTGATGCCCTCTTCTGGCAAACAGGTGTATATCCAGATACAATACTCATACACATAAAATAAATAAATGAATCTTTAAAAAAAAAAAAGTAAATATTTTCACCATCAACTTTCTGGCAGCATGCTCAAAGACGCAAAACAGAAAAATGCAGTTGGAAGCTTGAAATGTTCAGAAAATTAATTAGTATTTGGCATGCTGAAGAAAAAAAAACTTTCTTGCTGCTTGTCAAAAGCAGTCTGGCACATTGCTCTAGCACATTGCAATCTGATGACTGCTAAGTCGATGTTTTATTTACATCTCTCCAGCACTTCACTTGCATACAAAGAAGAGCTGAGTAAGTTCTGGGCTGGGGTTCCAGAGGCTCTGGGAGGAGCTTTCACTCAGGCTGACTGGAGACAGCAGTGAGAACCCAGAGGGGCATGCTGAAGGGAAGAGCAGTGTGCTGCTCCCAGCTGCACACAAGAAGCACTGTGGCAACATTTCTCATGCTTACTTTCAAACCACTAATTTAAACGGATGCAAACTTCTGACAACATGCCAGGCCCTACTTGAGCTCACTACGTATGTAGTAGGCCTTACTCTTTTAAGAGTTCATTGCTTGAGAACATGTAGATCATCCTCACCTTCTAAAAGCTGGTTTGAGGAGCCCTGAAGATAATTTATTTTCTAAGGCAATTTGTCCTGTGGGCAAGATGGATCTGCAGGTCCAGATCCAACACCTCACCCACTGTGCTGTGCTGCAATCTATTCTGTCTGTCATTAGACACTGCATATCATTATACAATTTACTTCATGTAAAGCTAGAGCTGTGTGGAGATGGGCACATTTAAAAAGGGTTCTTTGTAACTCGTGTTCCTGTAGCCAACATGACAAGTGACACCACACAGATGTCCCTGTCGCTGACTCTGTCCCTCTGCAGTCTCCACTCCCTTGTTTGTTTCAGACTCGCCGGCAACGTGAGATACTGCTAATAATTAAACACATGTGAATACACACTGAAAAGAGACTTGGTAAAATGTGCATAAAAGGCTGCGCCTACTTGGGCAAAGTTGTGATTTGTATTAATCCAAATGTGTCTGCACTCCGGTGAACAACCAGCAGAAAGTCTGTAGATGCCAATCACTGGAGAGCTCAGGAATGACAGCGCAGGAAACCGCCTGGGGGGAAAGCACTGTGTGGAGTCCTAAAATGGTGACACTCAGGGGTGCCCTCTCCCCCTGTGCCCTAGGAAGCAAGCTTGTGTCATTCAACAGTGCTAAGCTCTAGCCAATTAAAGGTTCGTTTGGAGCTACAATGTGTCTTCTGCACCCCCAACCTGAAGGATTTCAAGCATGATGTCAGCTCTACAATAGGTCAAAGTAAGGAAGAGTAGATAAAATGAGCTCTGTCACATAGGCAGGCAGTCCTGCGGGAAGGAGAGAGCACTTGACAAGCAGCACTGCCTGCACCGCAGTCAGCGCCCCAGCAACCTTTCTCCACTGTCCCTCACACTGCAGCAGACTTTCAGAACTGCTTCTATTAATAAGTAGGCCCATGTCAATGGAGGATCAGAGAGAACCACAGATGCTTTCTAGTAATCACTGCTTGCTCCCGCCCTCTCATTGTTCTCAGAAAACAGCTAGAAATTGGAAATCTTATACACAATAACCAACTCACAGCAGGCTATCCAAACAAATGACCATGTGCAGTCATCTATTCTTGAACTGTTCAAAAAGACTGTGGCAAAATTCATATGACATAAAATTAATCATTTAAAACCAAATAATTCAGTGGGAGTTGGCATATTCACAACGTGGTATAACCAATCTACTTCTGAGCCTTGGTAGTTATGCTAAGGGCAAAGCCCACGCCCATTCTATACTTTCACCCCGCTCCCCTTAGCTCCCAGAATCCGTCATTTTGCATTCCCCTCTCCATAGATATGCACTGTGGACAATTCAAAAGTTAGACTCACACAACACATGGCCCTTTGTGCCTAGATTCTTTTACTTAACATAATGCTTTTGAGACTCATCTCTGGTGTAGCAAATACTAAAGCCCCATTCCTTTTACACTTGAATACAATACCTCATTGAATGTACATATCACAATCCATTACAGGCATCTGAGCTGGCTTGCATATCAGCTAGTGTGAATGGTGCTACTATTACTGTGTTCACATGAGTTTCAAGTTCCTGGTTTCATTTCATCTGGGCATATATGCAGATGTCAACTGTGGATAATATGGTACTTCTGCTTGGTTTCTGAGAAACAACCATGCACTGTTTGGGGGAGACATGACTGTGCTGATGCGTGTGAAGACACATGCACTAATACGCACACATGCTCATGAGGCCACAAGTACAAGTGGGGCATTTTCCTGAATTTTTTCCAACTTAGTGCTTACAAATTGGCTAGAAGGGCTAACCAATGAAGTCCATGGATCTGTTCATCTCTACGGGCTCTGTACCTTCCAGCAATGGAGTTTTAGATCTAAGTTTTAGCCCTGTCCTGGAACTCATTCTGTAGGCCAGGCTGGCCTTGAACTCAGAAATCCGCCTGCCTCTGCCTCCCAAGTGCTGGGATTAAAGGTGTGTACCACCACTGCCTGGCGAAATATTATTTTTTAATTAATTAATTTATTTATTTTATGTGTATGAGTACACTGTAGCTGTACAGATGGCCATGAGCCATCATGTGGCCACTGGGAATTGAAGTCAGGACGGCCCTGCTCGCTCTGGCCCAATACACTGTAGCTGTCTTCAGATGCACCAGAAGAGGGCATCAGATCTCATTACAGGTGGTTGTGAGCCACCATGTGGTTGCTAGGATCCAAACTCAGGACCTTCAGAAGAGCAGTCAGTGCTCTTACCCGCTGAGCCATCTCGCCAGCCCGAAATATTATTTCTTATATGACATTTTTCAAAACACTTTCATCTTTCAAATTTGAGTGATGTTCCCTTTATAATTTTCTCTGCTGACTCAGAGAATTCTTACTATTTACTTTGTTCAACATAAAATTAAAGTCACCTGGTGGATTTCTTGAGCACCAGTCTTCCCTGTGGCAAAAAACTTATATTTCTAACTGGATTTCAGTTAGAGCCCAAGCAGCACGCGGTGACAGTGATTTGCAGGTCAGTAAGTGGCTGGCTCAGCTCTGTGTAGAGGGGCTGCTGATGACCATACAGAAAGCACCTGGAGGTGAAAGGCGACCACAGGACCGACCACAACACCTGAAGGGGATCCATGCAGGAACAAAAAAGGCAAGTTCCTAACAGGCTGTCACAACATGATCCTGTGCCCTGGTTCATGCCTGGTGCAGCCAGATACAATATAAATTGTATCTGTACCATGTATGCATATGACACACACATGGAACTACATAACATTTATGAGTAAATAGTCCCATCTTAAACATAAAAAATTAACACATGGATACATACAGCTATATGTATAGCTATGTGTACCCATATATATATACAGAAATACATATATGGGTACACGTAGCTATACATATATACACAAATATACATATGTATATTGTAGTGGCTATTCCTGGTTACCAACTTGACTACGTCTGAAATAAATTACAATCCAGAATTAGAAGGCTCACCTGTGGCCCTAATCTGGAGGCTGAGAGATACAAGTTTCTGACCTGAATCTTGGCATGGAGACCTTGAGGAATAGTGGCTACGAATCCCATAGGATTAACATAGAAAGCTCTATGAGTTCAAGGTCATCCGGGGTTAAAGGTGTGGTGGCACACACCTTTAACCTGGGCCACACTTTTTGCTGGAGACCTATATAAGGACATTGGAAGAAGGAAGACTCTCTCTGCTTCGCCTGCTTGCCTTGTGGAACTGAGCAACTGCTGGATCCTTGGACTTCCATTCACAGCTGCTGCCGTGACTGTTGTTGGGAGTTGATTGTTGGGAGTTGGACTACAAACTGTAAGTCATCAATAAATCCCTTTACTACATAGAGACTACCATAAGTTCTGTGACTCTAGAGAACCCTAACTAAGACATATATAAAACAAAGACAATCTAAATATGCCATGAATAAACACTGCCATATTACACATGAAAAATCAAGACTGAGAAAAGTGAAGGAATTATCAGAGACCACGCATGTACACACAGGTCCACACATCATCAATGTGAAGAGATGTGTCATTTACATGCAAACACTACCCCATTTTACAGAAGGGACTTGAACACATGAAGCCTTGGGTACAGTAAGTGGGTTGTGACATCAATCTCCTGTGGACACTGAGAAATAGTGGTATACAAGTCAGCTTTCATGGATGGGGAGATCCCCAGCACCCACTGAAAACCCACTGAAAGGACACAGGAGGGAAGGGATGGGGAGACAGATCCCTGCGGTTTACTGCTCAGGTAGTCTAGCAGAAATGACAGGCTTCATCTCCAGTAAAAGACCCTGTCTCAATAAGATGAAAACCAATAGAGACAGTGAAGCTCAGTCTCTGATACACACACACACACGCACACACACACACAC
>JADRCD010077078.1:0-16250 GCA_019843815.1 Montemys delectorum | reverse complement strand
CTTCTTCTTCTTCTTCTTCTTCTTCTTCTTCTTCTTCTTCTTCTTCTCCTTCTCCTCCTCCCCCTCCTCCTCCTCCTTCTCCTTCTTCTCCTCCTCCTTCTCCTCCTCCTTCTCCTCCTCCTTCTTCCTCTTCCTCTTCTTCCTCCTCCTCTCTATTCCTCTCTTTTTGCCTTTGACTATCTCTAATACCCCCAAACTCCCCTTCCTATGCCATAAATAAACAATATTCTATGCTATGCTCATCATGTGGCTGGTACCTCAGGAGGAAGTAATGCCTTAGTGTGGGCCAGCAGAAGCACCTGTTGTCCCTGCAACATATCACACATCTACCAAACATATGCCTAGATGTTTTTCTTTTTTCTAAAGTACAACAGAGTATACTTTTGGACACACTACTAGGGGAAATAATAAGTAAATTGGATGCAGAGGTAGGTACTAAGAGCCAAGCATGTTTTGCTGTACAGGAAACTGGAAGATCTCTGTACATTTCTTCATGCATCCTGGTATGAACCATGTCTACAGAAACAGGACTGGAAGTGTACAGATAGCAAAGGAAGCTAGAGGCTAAAGAAAATTTTAAGAATGTTAGATGCAAAAGCTGCATGATAAGATTAATGCCTGGGGTTACGTGCATTGAATGGACAGCTGAGTTTCAGGGAATCTATTCATGCAAAGGTATTGAGGGATATCTGCCTACAGAGATAGGCCTTAGCATGTTAAGGTAGAATGGGTATCCTGGTTTTCCAGAAATTCAACAGAGAAAGTACAGAAACAGTGTGACCAGAACTATCATGGCACAATGACAGTGACATTGGAAGTAGAGCTACTAGAGAGTTCGCAAAAAAAGATACAATGCCTGAGCAGTATGTCTCCACATATTTGGAATATCAGAGTTAGATTTAATTCTGGGAAAATTCACATAGTTAGCAGTGCATTAACTTCACTCTCCATCATTCAGAAAACTTAGGCCAGGAATGAGGGAAGAAACCTGGAGGAAAGATATGAAGCTTATATCAATAAGGAATACTAGATAGTGCTTTGAAGCCCATAGATACCTAGGTCTGCCTTCTTGAATAACACAAAAGCACTTCCAAAAGCCAGACAATACCCAGAGAGGACACCCCTACCATAAGAATCATTACTAAATGGAGCACTCAATATGCTTTTCTATAGGCCATTTCATGGAGGAATGTCCTCAAATGAGGTTACTTCTTCTCAGATGACTACAGATTGTAATGCTATAGATTATAATACAACAAAAACCACCATTTTGAGTCATTATCATACCTGGAAGTTGAATGTAGTAGTAAAGTCCACATGGTATATAATCTGATGAAAAAATGATTTAAGATTACAGGGTTAATAGTACTTGACTAATAGTCTGAGAGCCTCAGAGCCAGGCCATCTCTGTCACAAGTGGATTTCCAGAGCAAATATGCCTAGTAAACCACGATGTGGTAATGAGCACATAGCGTAATTGGACTTGTACTTGGAAATACTAAATAGGAAATCCAAGAGCAGTGGTCATGTGACCTGGAGGAAGCATGGGAATAGGAGATGGCATTGAAGGGGGAGCTCAGACTTGCTCCCAAATTACTCTCAAAAGTAATCTGTACAGACTTAGCTAGGATCCACCAATAGAGACTATAATTGTAGACTTACTACATGGGAAATTATCTGGAAATTGGTTGAAGTTCTGGGTGCCTTAAGCCAAGCATAGAAGTATGAGCAGGGCACTGGAAAGCAACATTCTATGTATCTCATCATGCAAATCAGATACATGACCTGTCCAGCAGGGAAAGTACTAGGAGTAATCTGGGGTTTAAAGAGCCTATTGAGGAAGTCAGATGTAGAAGGTGCATGATAGGACATAGGTCTGATTTGTGTACACAGCGTGGATAGGAGATATTCAGAGAAAATACTTAGAAAATGATCATATGACAAATCTGTATCCAGACTTAGTCCTTAGAATGCAGACGTGGAGTGTGTATTCTGTTTCTTCATGAATCCAGCAGAGATAATGCAGGATCTGTGTGACCTGAACTATTCTGGAATAATGACAATGGCACTGGAAGGGGAGCTTTTGGAGAGTAGTATATTAGATAACCCCAAGGATGTCTTGGAATAGGAGGTGGTACTGGATTGTAAGCATCAGGTTGGCCCACAAAGGACACCCATGTATAACCTGCAGGTATTTAGCTAGCCTCCTGTCATCATGGATACTGTTGTGAAAAGACTACTAGGGAAAATCACCAGGAATTCTGATGAAAAGTTGAGTGCCCTGAAAAAGGAGAGAAGGGTGAGGAAAGCAAAAGGCATAAAATGTATGTGGAGCCAATCATGCATACCAGGTACAAATAATGCCCATCAGAAAGGGGACTCTCTGTACATAGATGGCAAAGGAAGATGGTGGTAGACAACCAAATGAGGAAATTAAAAGTAGAAACCGCATGACAGGATCTAGTGACAGAATTGTGTGCATGTTGTGGAAATGAGAGATTCAGGAAAGCTATTCAGACAAAAGTTTTGAGAGAAATTTGCCTCTAGAGTTAGGCCTCAGCATATAGTGGTGGAATGATTATATTGTTTCCCCAGGAATTCAAGAGAAGCAGTTCAGAATCTGTGTGACCAGAACTATTCTAGCACAGTGACAGTGGCACTGGAAGGGGAGCTTCTGGGTAGTTCACCAAAAAGAGACAAGGATTTAATTGTATGTCTCCACAAATTGTGAACAGCATAGTAGTGTTTATTTTGGGGAAGACATACCATAGCAAGGAGGGTAGGACCTTTACTACCCATTATTGATAAACCTGAAGTAAAATCAAGGAAGAAATCTAGAGGCAAGTACTGAAAGAGCTACCACTAAGCAATACTATATAATTCTTTCCATTCCATAGCTATTTCTGCTTATCATCCTGAACAACACACAAGCCCCTACCAAATCTTGGAAATGCCCAGTGACATGGTAATTTATGGTTTCTTTAGAAAGTAAGTTGTGTAGGATGGTGTCTTGTCAGGGCAAACAGATGAAGGGATGTTTTTCTCAAGCATAGATGAGAGGATGTTTTTGAAAAGGAAACATATGAAGGAACATTTCACTGAAGAGGTCAGAGTTGAGAGACTATTTTCCTAACATATATAAGTGAAGTTAAGTTTCTATGGACTGGACACATTTGAAAGGATATTTTGCTAATATATGCTTATAAAAGGAAATATGATAAATTCTTTGCTAAAGACAGGCATGTACTGGTTTACCTTATATTTCATAGCTGACCTCTATTTGTAGTGACTCCATAGAGACATATACATCATAAAAGTCTCAAGGTACTCTGGCACCTTCATATAGCTACATTGGACTTGGACTGATTGACAGAGTGTTGTCAGCTGATAGAGACCTATGTGGAGTTTTACTAAGACAAACTTACTTGCTGAGGCAAAACACATTGTGAGGAAAGACCCATGGAAAACATGTGATTTGGGGGAAGAACAATCAAAACTCAGTGAAGAATGAGGGGAACTTGCATCCCTAGCTTTTCAAAACTTCTTGGTCTTGTTACTTTGTTGATCTTTGCTTTCTTGAGAGAGATACAGCAGAAAACTTACCTTCCATCCTGTCCCTAGTGGTCTTTGCTGTTCCTTTTGACTCTTATCCATTATGTCTAGACCTGGTTGTTTCTGCTAGGTCATGCCACATCTGGAGATTCATATTTGCTGTTTAGGCGCTATTGAACTGGACTGCTTGTATATTTCTGAAATGGTTGTAAGGGGATTGAACTGCCAATGCTGAATCCTGTGAACTGACCTGCTGATTTCATGATACCACAGATAGGATTTTCTTCAAAGAACAATTGCTAAAGAGATCCCCTTACTCAATATCCTAAGAAATTTACTTTTCTACTACCATAGCTGGGTGATGGGCTTTAAAAGAATTAAAACCATTTAAAACATTCATTAAAAGGAGGAATGAGAAAATGTTAACCATACAACACACAAAGGGCTTCACACTACCATATCCCTCATTAATGAAGGGAGCTTTTAATGGGATCCTATGGTCAATTTTATTGTTGAATTTTCTTGTTCCTCAGAGGATTCTAGATTTTGACTATTTAACAGAAACATAAACCATCATGATGAGAATCTATCTCACCTGACAAAAGAATATAGTTGCATAGATCACATGATACAGAATATGATACAACAGTGATAGAAGTCTACAACATCAATAGTATCCACTGAAACAGTCTAAGAGGCTCAAAACCAGACAATCCTGTATCAGAACCAGATGCCCAACAACTAGTTCTAGAGAAACATGATTTGGGAGTGTATACACAGCAGAAATATGCTTCTATTTGGGAATACTAAACAGGGAAGTCCAGTGCAGGTTCTCTGTGACAGGAAAGGCTGGAATTTGCAATAATACTTGTGTGCAAAATTCAGACATGTCCACAATGGAAAGCCATGTATAATCTACACTTCCTTAGCTAGGCTACTTCCCATGGACACTGAACATGTCGACTCAGTACTGAGAGAACCCATCAGGAAATTTAGTGGAGAGCTTTATGCCTGAAAAACAAGCCTGGAAGGTTAAGGAGGGTACAGGAAGGCAACAATCTCTAGATCTCATCATGCATAAGTGATACAATTCTGTCCATCAGAAGCCCAACTGAAAGTAGAGAGATGGAAAAGTAATCTGAGGGTTACACAACCAATTGAGGAAGTTTGATCCAGAAGATTCATGATAGGAGCTAGAAATGGGGATAGGAGTGTCGCAGGGGAGCAATTTAGGCAATTTAGGCAAAGATATTGAGAGAAATCTAAATGCAGGGTTAGGACATAGTGTGAGAGTGGGAAGGTTATGTTGGGTCTCCAGAAATTCAACAGATATAGTGCAGGATTTGTGTAACCAGGTCTATCCTTGCAGAGTGACAAATTCACTGGAAGTGGAGCTCCTTGAGAGCTTACTAAGAAGAAACAATTGCTAAAAGCTAACAAGGTAAAGATAAAAACTAGCTGATGATCTTTCTGAGATGGATCTTCCTTGGATTAAAACCTACAATAGATTTATTCCTACAGGCAAGGCCCAGAGGAATTTAATTTTAGAAAAGATTTCTTATATTAATGTGCTTTTCTTGTTATTATTGCACATACACACACACACACACACACACACACACACACACACACACACACCATGTACTATCTTGTAGTGATGCTATACAGACAAATAGATGATTTTTTAAAATATTCTAAATGATGGTCCTATAAGAATTCCTAAAATTATACTAGTAGTGATTAAGCTCACTTATGATAGGAACTGATAAGACTGCTATAAGTCTCTTCAGTGCGAAATCAGCCAGTCTTCTAGTGTTACTTGTTAATTCTATCTGAGAAAGTAAGCAGGCATATACTACTTAGAGCACACTCCAAGAGATTGTAAAACCACAAACTAAAGGTCATAAAAACAGACCTGAGGATTTACTATAGGGGCAAGGATAGAAGATAAAATATTTACTGTGTTCATCTTTACAAAACTTCACTAAATACTTAGTCACAATAGTTTTTTAACTCTACAGGAAGATGTACAGCTAATAACAGAAGATAAATGTTTAACCAGATAATTGTTATTATGCATGTAAAAATTCTCTGTTGAAAATTACCTATTTGATTTGTGGTTTAAATTTATGTGTCAACTTGTAATGAACTTTTTACTATGTGATCATGTATTCTGAAAGAAATATAAGTGCTATGGACAAAGAGGAAAGAACTTTTTAGACAGAACTAAACTCAAAAAGAAGTTAGAAGTAAAGGCATGGAGGTAAGAGCATTGTTACTTCAGAGCAGTAACAAGAGAAAAAGATTAGAAAGAGAATGCAGAATGGAATAATAGAAATTATAAGGGAATTTAAAAAAATAAGAGAGCAAAATGCAGAATGTAGAAGGAAAGAAGAAAAAAGGAAGAAGTTGCACAGAGAACAGAAGGAACAGACAGACTTAACCTTACCATGGGACAGATCAGGTGTTTACTTAATAGTAAGGCATGTTTGCTTAGACTTATTAAAGGGATCAAAGCTTTCTACCTACAGACTTGGTTTTAATATATTTAGAAATAAAAGGATAGAAACTTTTCTTTCTCTGTGCAATAAAGTTTGGAGCTCACTTTTCATCCAGAATGAATGTGTTATTTATGCATTGATGCCTGTTCTTTGTTCCATTTACATATGAGTATGGATCACGTGTGGGGGGGCATGTGTGCATGAGGGCATGTGTGTGTGTGCAAGTATGTGATTATGAAATAGTGTGAAAGCTGAGCTCAACTGATTTGAATGGAGATTTGTGAATGTGTGTGTATGATTCTGTATATGAATTTATGTGAGTTTAATCCAAAATTGCTTGTGTAAATATTTTTTTCTGCAATTATGATTTTATTCTCCTGGTTCAATAGAAGTTATTGCTACAAACTCGCCCTCCCCCCAAGGCTGACAAGCAAGAGGCATCTGGACAAATGGAATAGGCTCTAGCAATTAATCCTGTACTTAATCCTCAGCTGTTTTATGATGAAGTGCAGTAGCAAAGTGACTTAGACTTAAAGATTTGTAAATACTTTATTATTATATAGTAACCTTAAATATCTTGTACAACTAAGTCTTACCCTCACCAAAGCTCTTCCCCATCACCTGCCTCAAGATGAACAAAGAAGAAAGAAGAATACACAATGCAGGTCTACAGCAAACAATGGCTGAGCTGTATGTCTCTGCAGGCTGGAAAAAGCACTATTGGGCTTATTTCTAGGAAAACATACCAAAGTAAGCAGGGCAGAAGCTTGGGTATGCATAACAGAAGGAATGCAGTCAAGGAACAAAGGAAGAAACCTAGGGGCAAGAACTGAAAGACACTCCTCTAAGGAATACTACACTGTACTTTTCATACATAATCCCATGTACCTTATTGTACAGTACAAATCACCTACCCATGCTGTGAAATATGCACAGAGGGGCTGTACACTCTTATAAATATCATTATGCAAGGGAGCACTCAGCAAATTTTTATATGATCCATTTCATGGAGCAATGTACTAAATTGAGGGACCATTTCTCAGATTACTCTAGAATGCATCAGGTTAACAAAACACAAACAATCAGAGTTAGGCCCTGTAATACCTAGTAGAAGAATTTGGCAGCATTTTCACATGGTGCTAGTATATGGTTTGTATATGCTTGGTCCAGTGAGTGGCACTATTAGGAGGTATGGCCTTGTTAGAGTAGTTGTATCACTGTGGGTGTGGACTTAAGACACAAACTCTAGCTGCCTGGAAGACAGTATTCTTCTAGCAACCTTCAGATGAAGATGTAGAACTGTTTTTGAATTGCTGTCTGTTTTTTTTCTGGCCCCTCAAAAGAGGTGCCTATACTCAGGTGAGGTCAGGTGAAATTTTAATTACTCAGATAAGACAAGATCCTGTGATGGGTCAGTGGAAATTAAGGGGGAGCTGAAAGTTTTATAGAAGAAACAGATTGACAGAGACAGATACAAAGACAGAGATGGGAGAGACAAGATAGTGCCTGAAGGAAAGAATGTTGAACTGGAACTATGTGGTCATAGATGCCATAAGTAATTTTATATTTCTTAGGTGGACAATTGAATAATGTAGGGCACATCTGTCCAATCTAGGTGTGCAACCCTGTATCTATATCACTTGAGTTTTGAGTTCTTTGGGTGGTATTTTGGGGGTTGAAGATTCACTGTTATAAATCTGACTGGTAATTTACAAGCCTCTGGAGTTTTCATCATATGAGTCAGCTAATGGTAGACTGAGATTAGCACATGGCTTTGGAGGCCAAGTTTAAAACTCGCTTACAATGGACACTTCTGTATAATCTGCTTTACTTAGCTAGATCTCCTCACATTGAGAGTATAATATTGGACTTTCTACTGGGAAAACTCAACTGAAAATTATCATTCAGGCTAAGTAGCTGGTTCTAATTGTGGAATGGTGAACAGGGCACTGGAAGGCAAGGGTCTGCAGATCTCATCATGTATACCAGGTAGGCACTCTGACTATCAGAATCCAGACTCTACACTGAAGTCTGAATACTAGAGTATTGTAGATGCCACTATGTTAAGGTATCTCTCATAGAAAGTTACATGTGTATGGTACAGACAGATCAAAAAAGAGAATGCATGCTATTGGGAGCAAAGCAAGAAAGTAAGGGCTACTCAAATATCCTGAAGCCTAAATGACTGCATTAATTCACTAAGTGACTGAATCAGAGTTGCTGAATTTTGAATTTGCCCTCATGTGATTCAGTATTTCTTCAGGATGCTCTGTACCTGGAAAGAACAGTTTTCCCACTCTTCCCTCTTATGATATTAATTTTTCTTCTTAATACCTTTTATATCAGAAAGATGTAACCTGTTTTAAGATACTTCAAGTTTTGACAGTTTAAAACTTGCCCTGATATTCAAAAGAGACTTTTCACTACTGAAACATCTTAGGAGTGTTAAATCTATGGCTAGAACAAATTGATTTTTAATGATGAAGTGTCCTTCACTCTATGGAGAGAAGGCCTGGAATGTTTTAAAAGTAATATGCTTGTAGTTTATGAAGTGGGTAACTGGGTAAGAGTATGTAACATGAAGCATGATATTATGAGTTGAAACTCAATCATAAAACTCAATTTTAAAGATAAGAAAAATACTCCGACAAGCTGTCATCTCCTACACATCATTTGGGCCATGGGAGACCAGACCATTTCCTGGCATTTGTGCTATTCACCACAAAGTGAATAGGAAATGACTGTTGCCTTCTAGCTGAGTCAGGCCACAAATGACATTCACCTCCTCAGTGCACAACATTGCCTTCCTACTCCAAAACAACAGCCTACACTGTCAGCAATACCATATCATGTGTGGAGACACTTAAGTACATATATCTCTGGAGGATAAAGTTGGATGTCTTATGTTGGACACATGATATGCTTTCTTTTAAGAGTTGATGTACCTTCTTACTTATGTTGATTCTTTCACCTTGGATTTGTTGTGTTTATTATTGTCACTGCATTATAACAGTTCTCTTGCTTTCTACTGCTTGCTAAAAGTACCTAAAATCATGATCATCATGAAAATACTACAATGGCAAAAGATTTAAAGACTGGAAGGCATTGGATATCAAGAGGAGTATTCACATTTTAAAACCACACACATAATAAGGTTGATGGTTTACCTTGGCTGGTATGACAGCTATATCTCAAGAGCCATGCGTGGGATCCTAACAGAGTACCACCATGGAAAACCAGCACAGCTGTTGTGTGACCATAGCTAGGACCCAGTATTTGGTAAAGGCAATATCAACAAATGTTCTTTGGAAATCACAAAGCAAACCAGATACATTAATTGTGAATCTAAACTAGAACACACCAAACAATTGTGTGTGTGTGTGTGTGTGTGTGCTTATGTTTATAGGCAAACATCAATCAGTGAACATGAAAAAGCCAAGCAGCATATTTAGAGAATTTGACATAAGAGAATGAACATACCAAATATTGACATTTTTTATGCACTCAGATTCTCTTTCTCATAGTTTCAGGCCCACATCTAGTCACTAATTAATATTAAATATTTCCTCTAAAACCATAATTTGATCATGACTTTCCCTTTCAGCAACTTTTCATTCATTCTTCTTATCTCTACCCAGCCAACATGCCTTTCTTCTTCTTCTTCTTCTTCTTCTTCTTCTTCTTCTTCTTCTTCTTCTTCTTCTTCTTCTTCTTCTTCTTCTTCTTCTTCTTCTTCTCTCTCACTATTACTATGTCTATGCTCCATCACCTTTCTTACATTTTTTGTACATAGGAAAGATATTGTGGCCCAAATTTGTTGATGGCTTTGTGTCCCTCTTGCTCCACTAGGTTTCCTATCTAAGTATAGGGAGCCTGACTTCAAGTTCCATATTACTAATGCTGTGAGCCTCATCTAAGAACACCACCATAGATTCTTGAGTGCTTCCAATCCCCAGGCCTCTGTAAAGTCCTTGAGACACCCCCCCATTCTTAGAACACATGAGGTTAAAGCTGTACTTAAACTAGGACATAAACAACAGAAAAACTACATAATAATGGAAACTGAACAATGCTCTATTTAGTGAGCACTGGGTCAGGGAACAAATAAATAATAAATGAAAGACTTCCTGGAATTCATTGAAAATTATGGCACAGCATGTCCAAAATTATTGGAGAAAATGAAAGCAGTATTAGAAATACAGTTCATATCATGAAGAAAGTGTCTTTATAAAGAAATTTTAGAGATTTCATAATAGCAACTTAGCAGCACACCTGAAAGCTCAAGAGGACATAAGCAGACATACGCAAGCAGAGTAGATGGCAGGAAAAGTCAAACTGATGGCTGAAATCAATAAGTTAGAACCAGGGAGAACAATACAAACAACAGAACCAAGGGCTGGTTCCTTGAGAAAATAATAAAAAAAAGATAAACAATCTTTTAGCCAAACTAGTTGAGAGGCACAGAGACAGTATCCAAATTAACAAAATCAGAAATGAAAACAGATATAAAAATAGAAACTTGGGAAGTACCAAAAAATTGTTTGTCTTACTTCAAAAGCCTATACTCCACTGTAAATTTAACTGAAACAGCTGATTTTATAAACTGATACTAATTACCAGAGTTAAATTAAAATCAGAAAATCTATCTAAACAGTCTTATAACCCCAAGGAAATAGAAGTAATCATTAAGTGTCTGTCGACCAAAGAAAGCCCAGGTCCAGATATTATTGGCATAGAATTCTACCAATATTTCAAAGAAGATTTAATAGCAATGTTCCTCAAACTGTTCCAAGAAATAGAAACAGAAGAAACACTGCCAAATTCATTCTATTAGGGCACAATCACCCTGATACCTAAATCACATAAGATTCCACACAGAAAGATAAGTTCAGACCAGTTTCACTTGGGAACATTGATGCAAAAATATTCAATAAAATAATCACAAACCAAACCCAAGAACACATCAAAAACATCACTTAGCCTGATCAAGTAGTTTCCATCTCAGGGATGCAAGAATGTTTCAACACATAAACATTTATCAACATTTCATCATATAAAGAAACTGAAAGAATACAATCATGTGATCATCTTATTAATAGCTGAAAAAGCATTTGACAAAATCCAACACCCCTTTGTGCCAAAATTATTAGAGTATCAGGGATGCAAGGTGCATAGCGAAATATAATCAATGCAATATACAGCAAACCAAAAGCCAACATCAAATTAATTAGAGAGAATCCTCAAAGGAATTCTACTAGAACTAGGGATAAGACATGTCTGCCCAGTCTCTCCCTATATATTTAATATAATACTTGAAGTTCTAGTTAGAGAAATATTAAAAAGGGATATCAAAGGGTGATAAATTGGAAAAAATGTGTCAAAGTATCATTGTTCCAAGATGATATGATAGAATATATAAGCAATCCTCATAATTATATTATGGAACTCATACATCTGATAAATACTGTCATCAAAATGGCTGGATAAAAAATTAACTAAAAAAAAGTAGACTTTCTTTTTGCAAATTCTAAAGGAGCTGAAAAAGAAATTAGGTAAATAACACCCTCAACAAGAGGCACAAATATCTTGTTTTAATTCCAACCAAGCATGTGAGAGGACTATATGACAAGAACTACAAGTCTCTGAAGAAAGACATTGAAGAACATATAGAATTTTCAACCTTAGTAAGCCTGTATAAAAGATGCACAATCCAGATATTTTAAGTTTAAACTATATGCTTAGACTCTGCAGATCTAGCATTATATGTACTTACGCCCAAGCTATAAGACCCATTGTTACTTATAGTTTCTTCCAACCATGCAATGCTGGTCCATCAAGGCTTTGTTACCAACTCAGACTATCCACTACTACCCTACCTCCCACATCCTCTCCATCTCATGAAACTGTAAAGCTTCTGTAAGGCAAAGGACACTTTCAATAGGATAAATTAGCATACTACAGATTACTAAAAGACCTTCACTAACCCTATATCAATAGATGGCTAATACCCATAATATATAAAGAACACAAAAAGTTTGACTCCAAAAAAATATGAACAATCAAAGTACACAATAGGGTTCAGAGATAAACACAGAATTTTAACAGAGGAATCTTCAATAGCCCAGAAGCACTTAAGGAAATATTCACATCCTTACTCATCAAGGAAATGCAAACAAAAACAACATTGGCATTCCACCTTACACCAATCAGTATAAAGAAGAAGGATGATGACTTGATTTTTTTGAAATCCAACAGAGGTTTCTAATTAAAAAATTGAAAGACCTACAATTTTGGGAATGAAGCTAGCATGCCACCTCTAGAAAAATTATCTTACAAATTTTGTGCTTGTAATATCATGGAGCTAGACCAGCATGTGTGGGTATGGACAGAGAAGACTGAGTTCTCAGTAACATTAAGTGAAAGGAGATCATTGCCAGGAGACTATGTGTGGGAGTGTGAGGATAGTGATAGCAGCAATTTTTTCTAAGGGTTTACAAGGGAATATGTCTTATATATGCTTCCAGAACTAGGCCCTGCATGAAAGAGATATCCAAGTATATGTGGTGCTAGTGCACTGGCCAGGCAAAGCTATATTGTGAGCACAGCTAGGCCTGGAAGTGAAGGTTTTTTTCCCCTGAGAAAGGATAGTATTCCCAACCCATCAGCACAATGTGATGAATAATTGGTAACTATGGAAGTAGGACCCAGAGTGTAGAGAACCTGGGGTTGCTTAGTTCTGTGTGTTCTCAAAAGAAGAGTTCAGTAAAGAATTTACTAGAGCAAGGCCTGCAATATGGGTGTGTCAATGACAAGAGAGGTTCTGGGGAGCATCATCATACAAATCAGTGTATTTTCTGTATCCACAGCATTATGATTTGGGAGTGTATCAATGGCCCAGGCAGGCATGGTTCCTGAAATGATCAACACAGAATTCCAGGCTGCTACAGTTGATGAGTTACAATGAGATCTATTTCTTTTATAGTGGGAATGCTAGTGCCTGTTTAGATTAAGATCAACCCAGGCTTAGAGGATACACATGGTTCAAAAAGGAATGTATCTGGGAAATTAAACACATTAAACCATCTATGGTGGTGTGAAGAAGGTTGGCCACTCTAAGATCAGACTCAAATTCTACATAACCAGGTGGTGGTACTATTAGCAATGTTGTCATTCTTGTAGCATATATGAACTTGTTGGAGGAAGTGCATGATTCTGATGTGGACTTTAAAGTCTCACATGGACAAGATATGGCTATTGTGGTTCATAATCTACTACTGCTTCCTGGGGATCCAGACTAAAACTCTCACCTACTTCTCAAGAACATGTGCACACATGACACTCTACTTCTTGCAATGAGGAAATGGGGTAAATGATTAAATATCTGAACTGTAAGGCAGCCCCATTTAAAGGTTGTTCTTTATAAGATTTGCTCTGGTTGAATGGCTCCCTAGCTGCCTCCAAATTGCTAACTGATTTTGCCCTTTCCCTTTGCCTCTCAATTGCTACAGCATTAATTTACATTCTTAAAGGAAACTCCCAAAATCTAGACCTTCAGTCTAGATTGCCCCTGAAACTGATCACCAAGGTCCAACTCTAAAAATACAAAGTTCCAGCAATTAAAATTTATTGTTGGGCTATAAGGGTTAACTATCAAATCAGGACTTTCCCACTAACTTAGCAGTAGTCTAAGAAGTTCTGGAGAAGACTGGGGTGCAAGTTACTTTATAGGCCCCTCCTGCAGAAAACATGTGATCTGCAGCAACCAGAAATTAAACAGTAGTCTAGAGAAAGTGGAAGTTCCTGACTAGCTTCTTCAGACATCACTTATATGTGGTGTATGCATCTTGAGACTATGATATAGAACAGGTATGTTTTTCTTTTCTGTGAAAATCATCAGGGAAACATGTTTCAGGATTCACATCAAAACTGCTGCATCATGAAAGGGTAGAGAGGTGTTGGTAAACAAAGATTTTTTTTGAGAATGTACCAGAAAAAGCTGTTGTTTTTTGAAAGATGCAAACAGTGAGAACTTGATATGTGGATACAGAACTACTGGACTTCCTTCTTTAAGAAACAAACTAGAAAATATCATCCTGAGTGTTGTAACCCAATCACAAAAGAACATACATGGTATGCATTCACTGATAAGTAGATATTAGCCCAGAGGCTCAGAATACCAAAGATAAAATTCACAAACCATATCAATCTCAAGAAGAAGGAAGACCAAAGTGTGGATACTTTGGTTCTTCTTAGTAGTGGGAACAAAATACTCACAGGAGGAGATACAGAAAAAAATTGTGGAGCAGAGCCTGAAGGAAAGGCCATCCAGCAACCATCTCATCTGGGATCCATCCCATATACAGTCACCAAACCTAGACACTATTGTGGATGCCAACAAGTGCTTGATGACAGGAGCTTGATATAGCTCTCTTTTGAGGGGCTCTTCCAGTGCCTGACAAATACAGAGGTAGATACTCTCAGCCAACCATTGGACTGAGTTCAGGGTCCCCAATGAAGGAGCTAGAGAAAGGACCGAAGGAGCTAAAAGGGTTTGCAGCCCCAAAGGATGAACAACAATATGAACTAACCAGTACCCCCAGAACTTCCAGAGACTAAACCACTAACCAAAGAGTACACATGGAAGAAGTCATGGCTCCCTCTGCATATGTAGGAGAGGATGGCCTTGTTGGGCATCAATGGGAGGAAAGGACCTTAATCCTGTGAATGCTTGATGCCCCAGTGTAGGAGAATGCCAGGACAGGGAAGCAGGAGTGAGTGAGTTGGTGAACAGGGGAAGGGGAGATGGGATAGAAGGTTTTCAGAGGGGAAATGAGGAAAGGGGAGACCATTTGAAATGTAAATAAAGAAAATATCTAATTAAAAAAGAACTTACAGGTCCTACTTGGTTTGATAATTGCATGTCCAGGTGTAAGACTTGAAGTATAGTGTGGGGGTGTAGGATGATATTAAGGGAACATCACCAGAGCAAGCCATTGTATCATCTGTCTATCTAGAGGTGAGCTTAGAAGATAGGGGAAGGCTCTAGTATGCAAGGAACAGGGAGTTCTATAGACAAAGTTGAGATATTAATAATAAACCTAGAACAAAACCAGATAAGATGTAGATGGTACAAGTGTTTCAAGGAATGTGCTAGGAAAATGTGGTCCTAGAGGCACACAACTAAAGCTGTGCATCCTAGTTGTAGAGATGACACAATTCTGGAGTGATTTCTAGGAAACTCACTTAAGAATTCTGCTGCGGAAATTGCTCTCTGGGCTGGTGTCCTGAGCAGACCTTGGTCCCAGGCTCCACAGCCAGTCCCACAACACCTAGAGGAAGAACCACTCCCAGGCACTCTGAAACTCTCAGGATCAGGGGTGAGGAGGACCCAACATCTGTCCCAACACTGGGAGTAACTAGGACCTGCGGGACCAGGCACATAGGAACTCCACCAGCAGAGTGGCTCCAGTTCCTTCCAGTCTCTCTGGGCTGGTGTCCGGAGCAGACCTTGGGCCAAGGCTCCACAGCCAGTCCCATAACACCCAGAGGAAGCTGATGCACTCCCAGGTGCTCTAAGAAGCCCAGGGTCACAGGATTCCAAAATCACAGGGTCACAGAGACTGCCTGACTCTGAAGAGTTTTGAACAACCAGGATCACAGGAAGGACTGACTCCAGTCAGAATTAGCAAGGGAAGGTAGGACTAGAGATAACCAGATGGCGGCGGGGGGTGGTGGTGGTGGTGGTGAGGAGCATAAGAAAATAAACAACACAAAAAGGTTACTTACAAATCCACAAAAATCTAATTCCACTTCTTACAACAAAAACGACAGGAAGTGACAATTACCTTTTCTTAATATATTAATATGAAAATTAATATTACCAATGTATCCTAATTGACTGAAATCTAATATTATGAGAAATTAGAAATTTGTTGATTGTCATCCAATGGTCTCTCTAATTTGGTAATTGGAGAAATAGGTCCAACACTGTACAATCTATATATACTTTCAGCTTGTTTGTGACAGTGTCTTGCTGTGTACAACATAAGGGTCTTGAAATCTTGCTTCTATCTCAGCTTCTCTATTGGTAGTATTGTTTATGTCATGTCTTTACACTATACTATGGTTTTCAGAACAGCTTATATATTTCAAAAGTAGTTATATACCCAAAAGAAACGTAGATCATTAACTAGGGAG
>JADRCD010077075.1:4519-27986 GCA_019843815.1 Montemys delectorum | reverse complement strand
TAATGCTAAGTCTCTGTGTTTATCCAGTCACTGTATTGTCTGTCCAGACTATGTATTCTCTAGTCTCTATGTGATTGATCAAATTAGGGCTAGCCCATTTGAAGTTAATTTTGGAGAAATAAGTAATTGGAACAGACTATGAATCACTTGGATTATTTGTTTTGGGAAGGCATTCATGTCTCAGCTGATAAGTTTTTACTGGTTGCATGTAATCTTTTTATAAGTGTTGTGTGTAACCATATATTTATTACCTGCAGATACAAAAGCATAACCATGCCAATATCATAAAACTAATTCAGGTTTCCATTCTAATATCAACCTTTTTTGTTTGTTTGTTTGTTTGTTTGTTTGTTTGTTTTTGCCTACAGCACCTGGAATTCCTAGGTGGTCTCCCATCTCAGTACTAACCAGGACTGACCCTGCTTAGCTTCTGAGATCAGACAAGGTCGGGTGCATTCAGGTCAACATTTCTTTAGAGTATATTGATTGACTTATTTCATGAGTTTTTTGATAACCCAATATCTCTCAACTGCTGTTGTTTCTTTTTAACCAAAATTTAAAAACTTGAGAGTAAAAAAAGTATTATTTAGTATGATCCTGGAGGTTTTTATTCAGCCTTTTTGTTTAACAAACATCTCTTTTAAGGTTTGATTGACTCCTTGTATCACTGCTTGTTCTGTAGGATGGGGTAGTATGCCAGTAACATCCTCTATATTATAATATGCAAAAATTGTTTCATCTTATAGTATACATATGCAGGAGCATTATCAGCTTTAATTTGTGCAGGCTTTCCCTTAATTGTATTACCAATAATTGTGCAATTACACCATCAACATTTTCAGAATTTAAAGCACTTGCCCATTGAAAGCCTAAGTAAATCCCAATGCTATTTGTTTTCAAAATTCTGTGAAAACAATGGAGTGTTGTAATGTTAGTTGTGGAGTCTTCTGTCACTGGGAGTTGAGTCATATTTATACTTCCTCCACAAAAACACCTGTCCTCCTATAGGTCTTTCCTCAGCAAAATACCATCTAAGTATGTCTTAGCAAATCTCAGTGTCTATCAGGTGAAGCACTCCAGCAATGAATCTACAAGTATAGGCACCATTAGGCAAGTCTAGCAAATTAGGCATGGATTATACATGGATGGGGTGTTTTTTCTAAGTAAGACACAACCTTACCCTAGGGTAGGACCATTAAAGGCAGCCTGGTTTTTGGCTGGGCTAGGTTTGAAATCCCAGAGATGCTTGAGGGACAGTAGATGTTTTACCATGCTCCTAGACACCAGGCTCCCGACATGAGTCCTCAGCTCTTCATAATTCCATGGCCATGAGTCACGTAAAGGCAATGTCCCATGCTTCTCCACAGGTAGAGTACATGACCACAGATCACATAGCCTCAGGACAGATCTCCATTTTAATGAGGTGCCTAAAGCCCTGAAGGGCTTTTCTAATTAAGCTCTACTTCCCAGACAATCCTCCCTGCAAATGGTATTTAACCTCAGGCCCACCCTAAGAAAATGGGACATGGTTTTACTCATCACCATTCTCCACTGTGACAATAAAATGTTTTAAAATCATGGACTGCCTCCTTTCATTTTGATCCATTGTATGGAGCAATGGAACAGGTCTTTGTCTAAAGAGCCATGTCTAGTCTCCCACAGAAGGCCTCTCAGCACTCCCAGCTATGGTCTACACCAAACCAAGCTGCCTACTGAGCAAGCCAAGGACTCTGTCCTCCATGCAGGGTCCCATGGGTTCTCATAGCCTGACACCCACCCAGCACTGGTATGGGATCTGCACAGTCAAAACTCCCACATCCCACCTCACCAGAAGCCTAAGTCCTGGGGCAGATGCAGGCCACCTTTCAACCCACATCCTAAAGTGTCATCTGCTACTTCCAGTCCTCCTGCACTGGTCTTCCCACTTTAGTATTCCCAAATACAAGCCCGATGGGCACACAGCAGAATCTGTGTGTATTGCCAATATTTGGGAGGTGGTTCTGTATAGTTGAAGAAGGACAGCCAATATAGCTATTGAATACAAAGCATTATGTAGTGTTCCCTAGTGCTATCTGCTTCTGTTCTTACTTCTAGGATTCTTACTTGATCCCTGACATCTGTTTTCACAGTGATGGACAATGAAGTACCTTCCCTGCTTACTATGATATGTTTTCCCATAATTAAGCTCAACTGTACTTTTCCTTGTATGGTGAGACAAACAATTCAGCCATTTTCTCTTTTTGATGAACTCTCTGTAAGTTCCTCTTCCAGTGGCATCTTCATTGTGCCAGGATAGTTCCGGTCACACAGATCCTGCAGTATCTTTTTTAAATCCCTTGAGAACCAAGATACCCATTTCACCTACACACTGTAAGGCCTAACAGTGGATGCAGATTTCTCTAAACATTTTGCCTGTATTGTTTCTGTGATTCTCTCTTGTCCATACCATGAACATAACTCCAGGCATGGATCATGAGTCTAACTTCTTTCATTGCTTCTCTAGCCTGGGCTTCCTTTGCCATCTCTACTCCCCAAGTACTGTTTCTAATGAAAGGGGTACATACCCGGTGGGCATGATGAAATCTACAGAATTTTGCCTACTACTACCCTCCTTACACTTCCATGCTTGACTCTATGCACACAGCCCTGTACCCAATTATCCTTGTGAGTTCATCAAGTAGTGAGTCCACAGTAGTAGTGTGCACTGGTGGAAGCCTATCTAAGTATGAACAGCTTAGCTATTGGTGTCCTATGATATACTCTGAAACTTGCTCTACAGTGCCATCTCATATTCCCAGTACTCACACAGGTCACTGAGCAACTGCTCTGGGCTTCCCTCTTTAGTATTCCCAAATACAACCCCAATATTTTTGTGTGCATATTTCTAGACAGTGGTTCTCTAGACCCATATGCTGGACTTCCAGTTCTGACATAGATTGCCTAGGTTTGAAGTTCTTAGTCTGTCAGGATTCCATAAACCCTGTAATCTTCTATTATTTTTATAGTAGATTCATTACCATGTGGACCATGCTGCCACATTCCAGGTGACATAGATATCTGTGTTGTGTTACCTTGACACAATGTAGAGTCATCTAAGAAGAAGGAACTTCAATTGAAAATATTCTTCCATGAAGTGGTCTGTAGAAAATTCTGTTGAAGGCTCCTGAATGGGTAATGATTCCTAAGGGAGGTTAGAGTGCATTCTGAGTGTTAACACCTTTGAGAGGTGTCTTTGAGTTGTATAGGAAAGCAAGCCAACGTACACATAAGTGAAAAGTATTATATCATACTCCTTAGTGGTACCTGCTTTTATTCTTGCTTCTAGATTTCTTCATTTACTCCTGGACTTTGTTCTCTCAATGACGGATGTTGAACGTCCTGCCCTGATTAATCTGGTAAGTTACCTCAGAATTAAGCCCAACTGTGCTATTCCCAATATGTGAGACATACAGCTCAGCCATTGTCTCTTGTTGGTGGATTTTCATGAAGCTCCCCTACTAAAGCCAGGGTATCAATGTGCCAGGGTAGCTCTGGTCACAGAGATCCTGTATTATCTCTATTGAATTCCTGGAGAACCACTATGCCATTTTCACACCTCATGATAAGCCCTAATTTTGGATGCAGATTTCTCTCAACATCTTTGCCTGAGTAGTTCCCTGAAACTCTTCTGTCCATATAATGCACAAAATCCCAGGTCTATGTCCCATTATGCAGCTTTTTCCATCTAAGTTTTTCCATCTAAGTTGGTTCTCTAGCACCCAGCTTCATTTGCTTTCTCTACTTCAAGTCCAGTTTTTGACTGATAGTGCATGTACCAGATTTGGAGGTGGAGATCTATAATTCTTTGCCTTCTAGTGCCTCCTCACCATTTTGTGCTTGAATCCAGGCACTCAGTCTTTTACCAAATTCCCTGGTGTGTTCCCCCAGTAGTGACTCTGCAAGTGTAGTCTCAATGGGATGTATCCTATCTAAGTATTTACAGTTTACACATGGATTTCCTTTGTGGGTATGTTTGAACCTAGCCCTCCAGTATCATCTCCTATACCTAGGTCTTGCCCTGGTCCTACAGCACCTGCACTAGACTTTCCTCTTTAGTATTGACTAATATATGCCCAATTCTGCTGTGTTCATACTCACTGACCATGCATGTGCTTCATCTGGTTGTCATCATAATCTCTTTTGACAGTGTAGTTTCTTTGTATATATTCACTAACTCCTGTCACAAATGTGTTACACTGGATTTCCTTGGGGATTTCCCTCATGATCAAGCCTGACTATGACAATTTTATACTCTAGCATCTTGCTCTACTTTCACAAGTCTTATGCATACTGGCCTTGCCTGTTGAGCTCCATTGATTCACTACCATCACTGCATGGTGATCTATTGTCACATAGCTCCTACAATATTTCATGGCAGATACTGGAAGAATGAAGACCACATGTCACATTAATTTTCCCAAGCCAATGTCTGTAAGCATTTTTATTTTCCTGTTGATTTCCCCACATGATTAACTACTACATACACCTGCTCATTTCCATGTCTACATCCTATCCTGCAACACAGATAACAGTTTTCTCTGAAAGATATAGCAGAATAAAGCAACCATGTACCATTTACAACTCCAAGGCTTCATCTTGATGTCCAGAGGAAAGATTAGCTTTTCTTAGTTGAACTCTCTTGGAGCTTGGATACAATGGTTATCCACTCACTGCCAACCATAACTCAGGTGATACATCTCCTGTAATGCTTTCCCAAATCAGGTTACCCAGAAGCAACACATTGGTACCATCTAATCTGCTCATACTCTTAACCTGAATTCACAGATTGCATAGCAGTTTTGCCTGATCATAAGACCTGGAAAATCATCCTTCATCTTTAAGCCCTTATGTCTAGCTTTAGATGGTCAAAGCTCAAAACAGTTTTACCGTGTAAAGTACAGAGCAACTGTCTGATCACCTACTTACTCCACAGTCTACCCACATTTATAGATTTCCTACTTTGTTTTCTGTTCCATATTCACTGAATCAAGATTGCCTATACAATCATTTTATTCATACCTGTCCTCCTGAATGAACACATTGCTTTTTATATTTGCCTTATGAGCTTCAAAGAATCATGGGGAAAACTCCCCCTGAAACCTACCTCAGTCAGGTGGTTGCTGAAGCCCCTCCAATCAGTTGCTAGATGGTATCCTAGGTTGACCTACTTATTTCCCCATAATGTCAACCTACAATCTCATAACTAGACTCTGAACCTTACGTCTGGTCACTAAGCCACTGCAACAGTTTTGAAGATGTAATTACAAAACAAAGCCTTCACCTTTCAGCTTCCAGCTGTTGTTATAGAGCTCTAACATTCATTTGAATTGTGAATGTTCCAAATTCTTGTGTTCCTGCATCATCTCCACACTGCCAGGCATAGCTAAGTCCATCATCATTCTACAAACAGACTTTACTGTGAGTTCCCTGCGCAAAGAACACCCGTGCCATCTCCAATGTCCAATGACTACCATGGATGCACAGAAAACATTAGCAGAAATTCTTGAAGCATACCTCTGGATGCACACAGTGATTAACAGATTAATATGATGAGCTGGAAGGATACAAGTCTGAACTATCCACATACTCCTATGTCTTGTTGTGTTCCATATTTTCTTTCTGGTTTCCCCAGAACCACATATACCTGGTCAATCTCCACACTTCAGGGCCTAAATATGGTTGCACATATCAAACATAGGTTTCTGTATGATAATCTTCTGAACAACAATCCTAGATGATTTTCACTTTCCCAGACAAGGTCTTATGTCAAGAAGCCATGCAGCAGAACTCTCAAACTGTCATCCCTCCAACTGGAGGCATAGCTTTAGTCATATATCTCCTGGATCACAATTTCCTGGAGATTTCCTTCAAAACCAATCCTACCTGCACCATCTATCCGCTAACCAGTCTTTTTCAAGGTGCACAGGTAATAAGTTAGCTTTATCTGCTGATCTTCTTGTTCCTTTATCACTAGAACTTTCCTCTCACTTTCAAGCCTACCTCTAGATAAGCAGATGATACAATGACTTGGTCTTCTTATATTTCCATACTACCATCTTACAGCCTTATACTACACTCTTAGTCATGGCCTCTGTTCATGAAGTTACTATACCAGATAGGACTGGTGACATCTTGAAGTAGGAAGTTGAGCTGATCTGTATCCACACTACAAGATTTCACTGTTTGCATATACCAAACAGAATTTTTTCTTTCATTTGCCTAATCCTTGTATACCAGCACTTCTCTCACCTTCCCAGATTTAGAAGCAGTGGTGCAGGTCCTGGAAGAGGTTTCTCTAATGATTTTCACAGGAAATCAGCACATCAGCTCCATCTTATTGTCTTGGGAATTACATAGAACACATCACCTATGCCTGAAAAATTACCCAGGACCTCCCACTTTCCCTGGTCTATTGTTCTAGCTCTAGTTGCTTCAGATCACACGGCACATTTGGGTGGAGGGCATTCAAAGCAACTTATACCCTAGCCTTTGTCAGAACTTCTGGGCCTATTGCTCCTCATCCAGTTCTGGCATTGGACTAATTTGGTAAGTATTCCAGAATTAAACCTGCTCCTGATACATTCATAATCTCTGATGTGATACTCCAATTGCATTCCATGTAGTCTGGTCAGCTCCCTGGAACCCTGCCAGTCCTCCTTTTTTGCCAGATGGTAAGTGTCATTTGACACTGTCAGTCTTAGCACCAGTCATGCAGCTCAGACAGCAGATTTTTCTATGACACCCACCTGCCCCCAGAAAACAGCCAGCATTCACCATATACACATACTCAGTCCTAGTTCTCTACAAGAATATGTCCCTTTATATTTCTTTAGATCTACAGAATCTATTTAATTCCCAATCCTAGCTCTGGTCATGCATCTACTTCATTGTGTTTGCCTGGGGAGTGCCACTAGAAAAAGTACAAGCAGATCCATCTCAACATTTTGAGGCTTAGCTTTACATTTGTATATCTCACCCCTGCTTTTCCCTGTAAGTCTCCAAAGATTGAAATCCTAGCACTCCCAGGCCAAGGATTCTTGTACAAGCTCTCCATAACTGTTTCCCAGAACCTGCCTTCCCCAGACAATTCCATTCTTTCATGTCTAATTTCATTTCATTTTTGTCACCAAACTTGACTGATAGTTTCCAGAGAATCTCTTATGCCAGTTCTGTTGATAAAATCCCAGGTATGGATACTGTCTTGCAACTCGTGATTTTATGTCTCATTCAATATTATATTATATTGACAGACTTCAGCCTACAAGGTTACACCTACTTCAAGAAGGCCACAACTTGACCACTCTAGAAGAGCAGGGGCAGGGTCTTACAGTGTGCTAAGAACACACATGTACACTAAATTCTAAGCACAAAGGAGATTTGTTATCTGAGAAGGGCGTGAGTGTGTGCATGTGTGTGTGTGTGTGTGTGTGTGTGTGTGTGTGTGTGTGTGTGTGTTTTGAGAGATATGTTGCTGTCAGTGGACCAGGCAATTCAGACAGCATACTAGCGTATTACAAGACTATTTTTTTGCAGGATTGGGTTTTTAAGGGGAAAGTAGGAAGTAAGTTCTAGGGTAAGTTGGTAATCCTTATTGTATAGTTAACCAGTATTGCTGAAGAATGAATTTTGACTGCTGTATCTTTGTATTTTTATAGTTGGACCTGGGCGATTAGTCTCAGGAGTCAGTCAGTGCTCAAATAAGGTAGAAGACATTTGTACTGGCTAGTTTTGTGTGTCAACTTGACACAGGCTGCAGTTATCACAGAGAAGGGAGTTTCAGTTGGGGTAGTGCCTCCATGAGACCCAGCTGTGGGGCATTTTCTCAGTGATCAAGGGGGTAGAGCCCCTTGTGGGTGGTGCCATCCCTGGGCTAGAAGTCTTGGGTTCTATAAGAGAGCAGGCTGAGCAAGCCAGGGGAAGCAAGCCAGCAAGGAAGATTCCTCCATGGCCTCTGCATCAGCTTCTGCTTCCTGACCTGCTTTAGTTCCAGTCCTGACTTCCTCTGATAATCAACAGTCATGTGGAAGTAAGCTAAATAAATCCTTTCCTCTCCAACTTGCTTCGTGGTCATAATGTTTGTGCAAGATAAAAACCCTGACTAAGAAAAATTGGTACCAGGAGTGGGGTATTCCTGTGACAATGTGACCATGTTTTGGAGAGGATTGTAGAAGGACTTTGGAACTTTGAGCTAGAAGAGCCACTGGTGGTTGAGAACTCTGTGGGATGTTCTGTGGGAGCTTAGAAGATCATGTTGAGAACAGTGCAAAGATGAAGGCCTGGCTTGTGAAAATTCAGAGGGAAGATTAAAGACTCTTATCAGGGTCATGTTGTTTTAATTGTAAAGATTCTATGGTTCTGGTTAGCTGGGGCTGAAGTATCAGCTGTGAATAACAAGATACCAGAACTACAAAAGAGAGAACTTTGCATTACTGAGACTATTGATACTGGTTAGCTAGAGCTAAAAAATTAGCAGTGATTAAAAAGAGACCAGCATTACTGAGGTGACATCTTCTGGAAAGTGTTTTCTGAGAGCACAAAGAGGTTGTGTTCCAGAGATAGCCAAAGTTGCACCTTGTGCTGCAGCAGGACTTGATAATGTGTAAGAGTCATCCAAGTGGTACTGGTTTTGACAGCACAAAGGTGTCATAAAAAGCAGCTGAGGCTCGACACAGTGAGAGGCCATGGAAGGCCATAAGTGAAGGTGCAACTCAGTTTACAATTGATGGCCCAGGACTGAAGGTGTCACTCAAAAGAGTTGAGGCTTGGCACCGTGAAGACAGTCTATGAGAGGCTATTGGTAAAGCCTAGTTACAGCATTGTTTTGGGAATGCCAGTACCATGCAATGACCACCAAGGACAGCAGCAGCAATAGAGTATAGGCATCTAGAGCCCAGAAGACAAGATGTGTGCTACAAAGGGCAGAGCTGAAGAAGTGACCAAAGCCCTTAGAGGAGCCCAGAAGATCATGAGTTGGATCCCAGACATTGGTTTTGCTTTTGATTGTGACTGTGCCCTGAAATTTTTCCCTCTTGAAGGAAGAATGCATTTTAGTAGAGCTCACAGTTAAGAGACCTTGAATTTTAAAAGATATTGGACATTTTAAATTGGTTAAACTTTTAATATATATAGACTGTGAGACTTTAGATCTTGGGGATGAATAAGAACATAAGGGTTGAGGCTTAATAGTGATGTGTTTGTGTGTCAAGGTGGCAAGGGGTCAATTGTACTGGCTAGTTTTGTGTGTCAATTTGACACAGGCTGCAGTTATCACAGAGAAGGGAGTTTCAGTTGGAGAAGTGCCTTCATGAGACCCAGCTGTGGGGCATTTTCTCAGTGATCAAGGGGTAGAACCCCTTGTGGGTGGTGCCATCCCTGGGCTAGAAGTCTTGGGTTCTATAAGAGAGCAGGCTTAGCAAGCCAGGGGAAGCAAGCCAGTAATGAAGGTCTCTCCATGGCCTCTGCATCAGCTCCTGCTTACTGACCTGCTTGAGTTCTAGTCCTGACTTCCTCTGGTAATCAACAGCCATGTGGAAGTAAGCTAAATAAACCCTTTCCTCCCCAACTTGCTTCGTGGTCATGATGTTTGTGCAAGAATAAAAACCCTGACTAAGACAACATTGGAAGTTTGTTTTAGGTATTTAATTTAATGCTTTAGCAAGTGAGAGGTAATGGTAAGTGGTGAAACCTGTAAGCAATTCTGGGGCTACTAGAGAGCTATTTATGCACAGTAAATCTTTCGAAGTAAAATCTTTAATTGGGGCTGCCTTACAGTTCAGACATTTAGTCCATTTACTCATAGCAAGAAGGAGGGTGTCATGTGGGATGATGTAAATGTGGAGAAGTATACCACGGACTGAGTTGCTTCGGGGACCCCTTGTTCTGCAGGGTGATAAAAGTTCTGGCCAGGTGGGTAAAGAACTCGGCAAGAGACAAACAGACACAACACAAGGGAGTGTTGTAACTGAATGCAATTTGTACTGAGTAAAAATCAAGCTTATATAGTATACAGAAATCAGGGCAAACTACAGAAGTCACGTAGGCAGGAGACAGCTACATTAAGATCTGTGAGAAGAAGCAGCCAAGTTCAAGGTGGAAAAGCAGTGGTGTCCTTCTTCTTGGGCTATTTTGGTAGTCCCAAGATAAATTCTCTGGGTCCGTCTGAGGCAAGTAGCTGAAAGTTGTATTCTAGCATTCCTTGGCTGTAATATAGATAATTAGTGGGGGAAGCCCTACAACTTCTAACTTCTCACTGGCAGTAAAACAATTTTTCTTTGTGTGGGACTGCTCTGATAATAAGTGTCTAACTGCTAGCTCTAACTCTTGAGACATCCTGTCTGGTAAGACAACTTCTTAATAAAAATTCCACACTAATTACAGCTAGGAAATCGATCAGGATTATTGAAATACTGTGAAGACCAAGAAATAATGTTTAATTTCAGTTTAGCTAATAACAAAATATTTCTCAGGACACCTTTATGCCTGAATAAAGAAAGCATGCAGATCTCTCCACAGACTTTAGCAGAGACCAATCTGGAACACATTGAGCTAGGAGATGTCAGCGACTGACTACCTCAGGAGGCTGACTCCTTTTGAAGTGTATGCCTCAGGTGTGTGATCAGGTTTTTAGACCTGTCCAGACACTACTGAAGTAGACAAGTTCTGTGTGAGAGAAGTAAGTGAATGTTTTCCTTTGGTAGCCCCAAGAAGCAGAAGGAAATTATGAGCCATATTAAGCATAGCTTGGTCATGTGGGATCTTAAAGTTCACCTCAAAATGACCCAGTTCCTCCAACATATAGAAACCTCCTCAAAGAATGACTCCCTGACAAATAGTTCCACCCCCTAGTTACCTAGAATTCAAGTCTTTTAGCCTACAGAGGCCAACGTTCTTCTTACTATCATAGCTGGTAGAATTTTCCAGATATACACCTCCCTGCATCATGTGTACTTTCCAATCCTGGCTGTGTGTGCTCAGACTACCCATCAGATATTACAAATGAACTTACCTTAACCTAAATAGGCAGTGTTATTCTCATTGTCCAAGGATTATGTATCATTGGAACACATTAACTGCAGTAGCAATCATTCCCTGGTTATTTCTGTAACCATACTTCTCTGGGCTATAGCTACACACCTAAGACATAACTCTGTGGACAAAGAAAATACACTGATTTGTATGATCATGGTCCTTGGAACCTCTGCTTCTAGTGCCATGCCCAAACTCCTTAGCCTTTCTCTAGTGATCGAGATACTTCCCTGGACTTCCCTCTAGAATACACATAAAGCTTGCCTGCCCCAGGGTATCTACACTCTGAGGCCTACATTTGGAACCACACATTATTAAGCAAGTTTTGCTGGTGAGTTGGAAATATTTTTTTTTTCTCAGAGAAACCCCTATACTTCTAGGCCTAGCTATATCACTGCCAGGCCAGTACTCACAGGATCACACATACCTGTTCATTTCTAGCATCCAGGTCCTACATCTAGGAGCAAAAATCTGAGTATTTTTTCCCCTGGGACACCCTTAGCAACACTGACTGCTAACATCACCCTCACACTCTCATGCTTATTCTCCTGTCAATGATCTCATGTAGAGGAATTCTTTCCTGAACCGATTCTCTGAGAAACAAGCCAGTCTGGACATTATCTACAGTTGGAGGCTGAGCTCTAGGCCTGCTTCAACTGGGGGCACTTTTACCTATTCATTTCCCCACCCAACAAAGCCCATCTAACCCTTTGCACACTGCCCAGTGCTATGTTGCATGCACATATTGTAAAGGCTTGTCATCTGAGCTTCTGAGCCTTGCCTTCTAGGGCCTTCACAAACTTCAAGAACTACTTCTGGATCCCAAGATTGTATACTAGCTTTGTAGGCTGATCTCTCCAGAGTGTGATGCTACAGCTGCATCACAACATTCTAAGCCCCCTTTTGCCACTGTATTGCAGCAATGGTTTTCCCTGGGGAGTGCCTCCAGAAGTAATGCTGCCTGGTCTATCTCAACTTCAGGTATACCTCTTGATGTTTTTAACTTTCACCAGTGTTACCTAGTAACATTCTCTATCAGATCCCCATGAATATCAATCTAGTACTCCCAAACCTAGAAATGGCCCTACCACTCTGGAAAGAACTTTCACTCATAATTATGAAGAAGCTAGTCTGCCTTGTCCACACTAACAATTTCAGGTCTAGCTCTCTCTCTCTTATTGCAAGAATAAAATTTGCAAGATAATTTCTCCAGTGGTGGCATGCTACCTCTATTCCCACAAATGATAGTCTGCATACTGTCTTTCAGTTTCTAGATGGATACTCCTATTGTATGTCCCTAGAACCAAGCCTTCTTTCATCTGTACATGGAGTGTATAGATAATACAATGTCTTTGTCTGCTGATCTACAGGATCATTGCCTACAAAAGTCTGTTTGTATGTAAGCTGATACCTCAATAGAGAATTATCACCATATTCCTGTGTAGAGACACGTATGTTGTCATATCTCAGGAAGGCAGTGTTGGATGTCTTTGCCTTGGTACTCAGGACAGTGTAGGCTGCTGTCTTGTACTGGGGAGCTGTGCTGTACACTGTGGATATTTGGGCCATCTGTGTCCTGTCTCTAGTAGAGGGTAGCAGGACACATCTATTACCATAGTTGTAAATATCACAAATGCTCAGGCATTTCCAATGTGTTCTGTGGCCCAAACTGTGTGTTTCAGAGAAGACAGCTTACTGAATTGGTTTTCTTATTGTATCATTTCCATTAGAGTTCAAACTCATGCCACCATGATGGGAAGCACTAAGCCTCACCCAAGAAGCCATTTCACAAACCCTAAACATGTAATTTTTAGGAAATAATATTCCATATCTTCTCTCTCTAAGGTGAAGCCAACTTCATTATGCAAAATAAATAATTTGCAACCTAAGGTTATCTGTAGTTTTTAACAGTCCCAAGATGTTTCAAAACTCCAGTTCTTTTGGAACTCAAATCAGTTTTTCAATTGTGAGACCTAGAGAAAACTTAAAAGGGCTTACATACTTCTCATATTGAAAGGTATACAGTAATTATTACCATCATAAAAAGAGAGGAATAGGAAAACTGCAAGGACAGAGCAGCCTGAAGTAGATCTAAATCCATTGGCACAAACTGTGAATTCAGCAGCTCTGTACCTGTCATATAGGGATATAATGCAATCATTTTTACTTCAAAGAGCTTAAGGAAATCTGGTATTTTAGTTGTGCTGGCTGGAGCATGAAGTCTATTTTTGGACTTTCTAAACCTCAGGCATGTATCTTTCTGAACCAGTCACAGCAAACACCTGTCAACACCATCTCCTGACTTTAGCAGTGCAGCAAAAAATTTATTTCATAGTGTTACATAGGGGCCTCTTTAGATCTCTTTTCAGAATATCCAGCCATGACTCACATTGCCCAGCCTTACAGACTCTCAAATCATCTTCCATAATTCTACTGCATTTTCCTATATCAGTACTGTGTGGACCATGCTGTTAATTTCTTTCCCTAATTTCTGATGGAGCATAGTTGTTCTGGCAACATAACAAAATGTAGAGTTAATATGAGTAGAGTGAAGTTCAAGGGAAAAAATGCCTCCCTGAAAATGGTCTGCAGGAAAGCCTGTTTAGCACTACTTTGTTTAATTATTGATCTGGGGAGGTAGTCCACTGTGCATGATCATGATTGATCTTTGAGGGGCCAATCCACTGTGCATGGTAACATCCCTAACCAGGTGGTCCTTGATTGTATGAGTAGACCGTCTTAGTTATGGTTTCATTTCAGTGAAGAGACATCATGACCAAGGTAGCTCATAAAGGACAACATTCAACTGATGCTAGCTTATATACTCAGCAGTTTAACCCTTTTGAACATCATTGTATAAAGCATGGCAGTATCCAGCCAGATACAGTGCTGGAGAGGGAGCAGAGAGTTCTGTATCTTGATCTGATTGCACCAATGTGTGCTAATTTCCAGACAGCTAAGAGTAGGGTCTCAGAGCTAATCCCCACAGTGACACTTTCTCCAAGGATCAAAGCCACATATATTCCCAAAAGGCTACACCTTCTGATAGTGCTACATCCTGGGTCAAGCATATTCAAACCACCACAATCTGAAGTATCTCTGAAAAGCCAAACAGTAAGCAGTGTTCCTTCATGGTTTTAGCTTCATTACTTTCTCCTGATTCCCACTTTTTTCCTGAATTAAGTTCCCTTAGTGACAGGTCGTGATGCTCTTGTATAGTAAAAATTTTGGAAATTTTCTTTCCTTAAAAATTATTATAAGTTAATGTTTTCATTTTAATTCTGAGTTTGGAATATTGGACGGCTTCTGATTACCCACAACAGGTAACTATTACTTGCTTCATACTCTAGCTGGGGTATAGTGTTGTGAGCTCCAAATAGTTTCTATGATTATGTCATCTTTGGAATTCTTGGGACATTTCAGGGGTTATCAATGATGGGGCCCTGAGGGGAAGGGTGGTTTGTGTGGTCGTTGTTGATTGCTGTAGATTGTAGTTTGTTGAGGTTTTCTAAGTACTCCTTCACTCAGAAGAAAGAGGAAGAGGAGGAGAAGGAGGAGGAGGAGGAAAAAATAAATATCCTATGGCAAACAAACTTGTCACATGGGTCTTGAAGCCCCCAATTAGTAGAAGAAATCTATGATTATGTTGATTCCTTTCCCCTCTATCACTGTTTTCTCTCCTATCTAGTATTGAGGGAGTAATAGTGTGGAAAGTGGGTGGAGAATAGTGGAAGAAAGATGAGCCCACAAAGTAGCAAACACCAGTTACACTTTTGCCCTAATTTCCCAGGTAAGGTCTCTCAGAATCAAGACCAGTTGTTCTGTCTCTACACTTGAAGCTTAGCTCACTATGGATACTTGTGCCTTTGGATGCTCCAGAAATGTTCCTGCTAGTCCCACTCACAGTATTGCAGGACTGAACCCAGTAACACAGATCCTCATCGACTATCATTGGTAAATTCCCCCAGAAATGAGAAAGCTGTACTATCTGCACACTATAACATGTAAATCTAGATGCAGACTGATGAGCACCTTGACCTTGAAAGCTTTACCAAGTCTTTAATCCACATAGTCTCAAGATAAGGTCCTACCATGCAGTGCCTGTATATACTTTTCCTATTTATTTTACATAAATCCTATTTTGCTTTTGCACCTCATCATTCCCATGCATGTGTCTTATGGACAGAACATGTACCATTGACATGAGAGTTCCATGGACCTAGGCCTGCAAGTGTTCTCATCCTATCTGTTTTGGCTCATCACACAGATCTTATGTAAATTTCCTGGTGGGTTCCCCAATTAATGAGCCTACATGTGCTTTCTTCATATTAAGTGTATTTGCTAAATACATGCAGGTCACACACAAAGGGTAAACTTTGCTGCAAAGTCTCACCTTGCTTCCCAGCAACATTCTCAACTCCAAGACATTGCTCTGGTTACACAGCACCTACACTGGATTTTCTGTTCTGTACTCTGAACCTATACCATACCTTCTCTCTTCACTTTCCTACACCTTTTTCTCTGGTCTTCTACTGGCAACCTTCCTTGCCATTGTAATCCTTCCTGTCCAGGCTATGCCCTAGATGCATGAGTGTTGCACTGAACTTTCCTGGTGAGTTCTCCCATGAGCAAGTTCAGTAGTACCAACATAATACTCTAAGGTCTATAATGGACTCCTCAGCTTTTCTTGGTGTGCTTCCATGACGCTCAGATGCCAGCACCATCACCACCCTCCCATGGCTATCTTTGGACATGCCCCCCCCCCAAAACCAACTATTCCTAGTGAGTTTCACAAGAGCCAGGCTACCTTTTTTATGGGCACACCCACAGGCCAAGATCTGTATGCACCTAGACATTTTACTTTCCAAGTCTTTATCCACAAGAATATTTCATTTCCTCACATGTCTACATCCTGCCCTGCTGCTACATCAACAACATTCCCTGGTAGTTCTACCAACTCAATAGTGTGAGATATATATCTGAATGCATAGATTGAAGATTGGCCTGGGCTTCTGACACTTCCCTAAAACTTACTTCCCAGGGTCCTTTACTTACTCACAATTCTAGCTCAGGACATGCAGCTTCTGCAAGATCTTTCACAGGTGTTATATCCTAGAGCCAGGCATATCTGTGCCATCTGCATGCTCCAAGATGTACTTTTTATTCTAGAGTTTTTAGGTGCTTTTAAGTTGCTAGAATAGGATCTCTGTAATTAAGAGCACCTTTTTCCTTTTAATTGTATAATTATTTATTTACATTCCAAATGTTGTCCCATCTCCAAAGTCCCTCCCAGAGTTCTTAACCACTTCAACCCTCCCCTCCACCTCTGAGAATGTGCTCCCCACAGTATCCCCATTCCTGGGATCTACAGGATTAGGTGCATGTTTTACCACTGAGGCCAGACAAGGCAGTCCTCTACTACATATGTACCAAGGGCCTAAGATAAGCCTGTGTATGGTCTTTCCTTGGTAGCTTAGTTTCTGAGAGCTCCCAAGTATCCTGGTTAGTTGACACTGTTAGTCTTACTGGGGGTTTACCATCCCCTTTAACTCCTTACATACTACCCCAGTATACATGTCTGACCAGTGCCCCAGTACCGTATATACCTGTTCATTTCTGCTATGCAGGCCCTAGGTCTGGAAATAGAGATCAAACTTCTGTTTTATTCTGGGACACCCTTAGGAACATTGACTACTACCCTCATCCTCACACTCTCACAATTAGTCTCCTGTGAGTGGTCTTCTGCAGAGGAATTCTTCAGAGGGATTCTTTGTTATTTTCCTGAGAACCAGGCCAGTCTGTACAGTATCTACAATAACCCTGACTAAGAAAAATTGGTACCAGCATAGTGGGGTATTCCTGTGACAACCTGGCCATGTTTTGGGGAAGATTGTGGAAGGACCTTGGAACTTTGAGCTAGAAGAGCAGCCACTGGCTGTTAAAAACTCTATAGGATGTTGTGTAAGAGCTTGGAAGATCATATTGAGAACAGTACAGAAGATCGAGGCCTGGCTTGTGAAATTTCAGAGGGAAGATTAAGGACTCTATCAGGGCCATTGTTATTTTGATTGTGAAGATTCTGTGGTTCTGGTTAGCTGGGGCTGAAGAATCAGCTATGATTAACAAGATACCAGAACTACTAAATTAAAAACTGCATTACTGGGACTATTGATGCTGGTTAGCTGGAGCTAAGAAATTAGTGGTGATTAAGAAGAGACCAACATCATTGAGGTGACATCTTCTGGGAAGTGTTTTCTGAGAGCACAAAGAGGCTGTCTTCCAGAGATAGCCAAGGTTGTACCTTGTGCTGCAGCAGGACTTGGTAATGTGTAAGAGTCACCCAGGTGGTACTGATTTGACAGCACGAAGGGGTCATGAAGAGCAGCTGAGGCTTGGCACAGTGAGAGGCCATGGAAGGCCATTGGTGAAGGTGCAGCCTCAGTTTGCAATTGATGGCCCAGGACTGAAGGTGTCATGCAAAGGAGTTGAGGCTTGGCACCATAAAGATAGTCTATGAGAGGCTATTAGTAAAGCCTAGTTACATCAGTGTTTTGGGAATTTAAGTACCATGCAATGACCACCAAGGACAGCAGCAGCAGTGGAGTACAGGCATCTGGAGCCCAGAAGACAAGATGTGTACTACAAAGGGCAGAGCTGGAAAAGTGACCAAAACCCTTAGAGGAGCCCAGAAGATCATAAGTTGAATCCCAGACATTGGTTTTGCTTTTGATTGTGACTGTGCCCTGATATTTTTCCCTCTTGAAGGAAGAATGTATTTTAGTGGAGCCCACAGTTAAGAGACTTTGAATTTTAAAAGATATTGGACATTTTAAATTGATTGAACTTTTAATATGTAAAGACTGTGGGAATGTAGATCTTGGGGATGAATAAGAAAATAAGGGTTGAGGCTTAATAGTGATGTGTTTGTGTGTCAAGTTGACAAGGTGTCAATTGTACTGACTAGTTTTGTGTGTCAACTTGACACAGGCTGGAGTTATCACAGAGAAGGGAGTTTCAGTTGGAGAAGTACCTTCATGAGACCCAGCTGTGGGGCATTTTCTCAGTGATCAAGGGGGTAGAGCCCCTTGTGGATGATGCCATCCCTGGGCTAAAAGTCTTGGGCTCTATAAGAGAGCAGGCTGAACAAGCCAGGAAAAGCAAGTCAATAAGAAATGTCTCTCCATGGCCTCTGCATTAGATCCTGCTTCCTGACCTGCTTGAGTTCCAGTCCTGACTTCCACTGGTGATCAACAGCAATGTAAAAATAAGCTGAATAAACCCTTTCCTCCCCAACTTGCTTCTTGGTCATGATGTTTATACAGGAATAAAAACCCTGACTAAGACAGAGGCTCATTTCAGGTTCTGTACCTACTGGACTTGTGTTTTCTCTTCATCCTGACACAACCAAGCCCACCTGAACCCTCTTCACAAAGTCCAACCCTTTGTTGCATATCAATCATATTGACTTTGTTTTCTGAGTTCCCTCCTCTCTCCCTCTAGGGTCTTCAATAAACATTAAAGCATACTTATGGATATGCAAATTGTACAGCAGCTTTGCCTGCTGTTCTCTCCAGAGTGCCATTCTATAGCCCTATTACCACATCCCAAGCCCCATCTTGGTCTCTGCACTCCTGTACTGGATTTCCCTGGGGAGTGCCTCCAGGATAGACTATCTTAATATCAGACTTTATGTGTAGAACTTGCACATGATTTGTCTGGTGACATTCTCTTTTAGATTTCCATGAATATGAAACAAGTACCCCCAAGCCTAGGACTGCCCATTCCATTTCAGCACTAGCTTTCCCTTATCATTACTTACAACCAATCTGCCTGTATCAGATCCACACTTACAGGTCTATCTTCTTCTTATTGCTAGCTCCAAGTATGCAAGATAATTTCTCGAGAGGTGGCATGCTACGTCCTTCCCTATAGGTACTGTTTTGGGGTCTCTTGTTATTTTCCCTTGTTGAGTGCCCCTAGAATCAAATTTCCTTGATTCTCTTGCACACTGCCTCTTCCATTTTTTGAATGCACAGATTTACATTCTGTCTTAGTGTTCTGAGTACTAGGAGTCTTGCTTACTGAGTACTAGGAGTATGTAAATGGAAACCTCAACAGAGAAAAGTCACCACATTCCTGTATGGAGACTCTTAAGTATTCATATATCTGCAGGGTTGTGTTAGATGTCATAACCTTGACACTGTCAATAATGTGGGCTATCTTCTAAGAGGAGGAAGCTATGATTTGCATTGAAGATGCTAGTGCCATCTGTAGCCTGGTTATTGTGGTTAGTGATTTGTCAATTTGACAAAATGTAAATTTATGTGAGAATAAGGAAACTTAATTGAGGCAATGCCTTCATTAAAATGACCTGTAGGCCTGTCTAGCTTTTGTCCCTATTTATTTGATTGTTTCTTTTGGTTTGACCCAAGGTGTGGAACCATTAGGAGGTGAGGCCTTGTTGGACTTGGTGTGTCACTGTGAGTGTGGGCTTTAAGAACTTCACCCTAGCTACTTGGGAGCCAATCTTCTACTAGCTACCTTCAGAACAAGATGTAGAACTTTCATCAACTCCTGTACCAAGTCTGCCTGAATGCTGCCATGTTCTCACCTTGAAGATACTGGAATGAACCTCTGAATTTGTAAACCAGCCCAAATTGAATGTTGTCTTTATAAGAGTTATCTTAGTCATGGTGTCTGTTCACAGCAGTAAAACACTATGACAGTTGTCTTATCCAGCTTTTTTCATTATTTATTTAATTTATTTATTTCTTTATCTATTCATTCACTTTATATCCTGATAACAACTCCTTCCCTCTCCTCCAAGTCATCCCTCACAAGTTCCCTATCCTTACTCCTTCCCTTCACCTCTGAGAACTACCATTATCTTAATAAGTTATAGCTTGTGGCACATGGTACTTTTTTCACATCTTTAACTTGTGAGTATCCACAATCAGCTAGCCTACACTTTCTCCATATTCTGATTCATGGACAGCTTGGGAGAAAATTACCTACCATCATCAACCATACCCTCCCAAGAATACCTAGGGTCATACAATTCTTGAAAAGTTGTATAGGACCTAAGAATGTCTGCACCTTGAACACATTTCAAGGCCTATCTATGATGCAATGATCTCAGATTTATTATCCTGATGACATTCACCAGAACATTTGTACTTGACAACATATTTTCCCAGCTCCCATCAGTTCCATGCTCCTAGATCTAGATCAGTTTACATAGACCTTGCCCTTTCTTTCGACGCTATATTATGTTGTAATTTTCAATATACATTACACATTATCTGTGCCATTTATACTAATAGTCACACAGCTCAGGCATTATTTTCCTAGTGTTCCCCTCACTTTGTCAGATGGCAGCCTACACATCCCAACTGAAAAACTCACAAGTGGATGAGAATGAACAAATAGTACTCTTTGTTTATTGGGTGAGATCCACAAAATTCCTACTTACTGGACCACTCCCATTCTCCCTATCTCTGGATACCCAATTTCTACTCTAGATTTCCATGGTGAGTACCTCTAGAAATCTTAAAACCTGAACTTTCTCAACCTTCTGAGGTCTCACATTGCAATGTAAGTTTCTCATCAGTATCATTAGGTTGGATTCCCTCTAACTCGTGTGCTAGGAGCTGTTCCTAGGCTTAGGCATGCTGGGAGAAACTCATGCCCTCAAACACACGATGCTTGAATCATCAAATAATGTCTTATCGCTCTAGGTAGAACTTCAAGTATTATATTGAATAGATAGGTAGAGAGTGGACAGCCTTGCCTTATCCCTAATTTTTGTGGAAATGCTTTAGATATTGGCTACTGGCTTTCTTTATAAAGCCTTTATTGTCTTTATGTATATACCTTGTGTCTCTGATCTCTCCAAGATTATTAACATGGGTGTTGGATTTTGTCAAGGATGTTCTAGCATGTAATGAGATGATCATGGGGTTTGTTTGTTTCAGTTCATTTATGTGATGGCTTACATTGATGAATTTTCATTTCGTGAACCCACCCTTGCATCCCTGGATTGAAGCCTACTTGGTCATATTGGATGATGTGTTTGATCTATTCTTGGGTCAGTTTACTAGTATTTTTTAGTGTGTCTACATAGATATACATAAAGGAAATTGATTTGAAATTTTCTTTCTTTGTTGTATCTTTGTCTGGTTTAAGTGTAAAGATGACTACAGTCTTATAGATGGAGTTTGGCAGTGTCCCTTCTGTTTCTATTTTATGGAATATTTTGAAGAATGTTGATATTAGCTCTTCTTTCAAAGTGGTAGAAGTCTGAGCTAAATCTATCTGGCATGGGGCTTCTTTGGATGGGAGATTTTAGTGTGTGCTTTCATTTCTTAGGGGTAATAGGACTACTTAGATTGTTTACCTGATTTAGCTTTGGTAATTTGTATCTATCTATAAAATCATTCAGTTAATTAAGATTTTTCAGTTTTGTGGAGTATAGGCTTCTAAAGTAAGACCCAATGATTCTTTGAATTTCTCTAGTGTCTGTTGTTATGTCTCCTTTTCACTTCTTACTTTCTTAATTTAGGTACTATTTCTCTGCCTTTTAGTTAGATTGATTAAGGGCTTGTGTGTATTGTTGATTATCTCAAAGAATCAGTTCTTGGTTTTGTTGCTTCTTTTTATCATTCTCTTTGTTTCTAATTGATTTCTGACCTGATTTTGATTATTTCCTGCCATCTACTCTGCCTCAGTATGTTTGGACCTTTCTTTGTCTAGAGACATCTGGTGTATTTTAATCCATTAGTGCAAAACCTCTCCAATTTCTTTTTTTATTAGATATTTTCTTTATTTACATGTCATATGATTTCTCCTTTCCCAGTTTCCTCTCAAAAATAAAACAAAACAAAACAAACTAAAACCAGTCCAAAAAAAAAAAAAAACAAAGAACAACAAGAACAAACCCCTGTTGCCTCCCCCTCCCCCTGCTTGCCACCCCACTCTCTCCTATTTATTGGCCCTGATATTCACCTACACTGGAGCACAGAACCTGCGCAGGGCCAAGGGCCTCTCCTCCCATTGATGCTTGACTTTGCAATCCTCTACTATACACATGCTGCCAGAACAATCAGTCCCACCATGTATAGTCCTTGGTTGGTTCTTTATGGGGGCACTTATTTATAATAATTTTCATCTTAGCACTGCTTTCATAGTCTCTTATGGGAATATATTTCAGTATTTTGTGCTCTCATATTCATTGAATTCTAGAAAGATTTTTTTTTCCTTATTTCTTGACACAGTGGAAATTGAGTAGAGTTGTTCAGTTCCTGTCTTAGTTAGGGTTTTACTGTTATGAACAGATACCATGACCAAGGAAAGTTTTATGAGAATAACACTTAAATGGGACTGGTTTACATGTTTAGAGGTTCAGTCATTTATCATCAAGACAAGAGCATGGTAGTGTCCAGGCAGGCATGGTTCAGGCAGAGCTTCGGGTTCAACATCTTCATCTGAAGTTTGCTTGTGGAAGACTGACTTCTAGGCAGCTAGAGTGAGGGTCTTTTAGCCCACACCCACAGTGACACACCTACTCTAACAGAGCTATACCTTCTAATCATACCACTCCCTTGGCAGAGCATATACAAATCATTACAGTTCCCATGAGTAGGTAGGCTTTCTCTTGCTTTGTTGTTGAAGTCCAGCTTTGATCAATGGGGATCTGGTAAAGTGAGTGGGGTTATTTCAAACTTCTTGTATCTGTTGTGGATTATTTTATTACTGATTATGTATGGTCAGTTTTTGAGAAGGTGCCATGAGTTGCTGAGAAGATGGTAAATTTTTTAATGTGTGTTTGATTGAAATGTTCTATAGAAATCTGTTAGTACCATTTGAATCAGAACCTCTGTTAGTTTTATTATTTCTCTGTTTAGTTTCTATCTGTATTACTTGCCCATTAATGAGAGTTGGGCATTGTAGTCTCCCAGTATCAATGTGTGATATAAGTTTTAATGGTATTTCTTTAAAAATGAGGTACATTTGTTGCATTGATATTCAATATTGAGATATCCTCTTTGTGGATTTTTCCTTTGATGAGTATGAATTGTCCTTTGCTGTTTCTTTTCATTAGTTCTGGTTGATAGTCTATTAGATGATAGAATAGGTACTGCAGCTTGTTTCTTAGGTCTGTTTGATTGAAAAGCCACTTTATTCAGAGAATATCTTTCTTGCTGAGATGTATTTCTTGGATACAGCAGAATGATGGATTTTGTTCATTAATAGATTCTGCTAGCCTAAGTCTTTTACTGGGGATTTGAGTTTATTGATATTGAGAGATATTAATGAACCATGGTTGTGACTTCCTCTTATTTTGCTGCTGCTGCTGCTGCTGCTGCTGCTGCTGCTGCTGCTGCTGCTGCTGCTGCTGCTGCTG
>JADRCD010077069.1:10795-26945 GCA_019843815.1 Montemys delectorum | reverse complement strand
AAATTATAGAAGAAAACTTCCCTAACCTAAAGAAAGAGATGCCCATGAACATACAAGAAGCCTATATAACTCCAAATAGACTGGACCAGAAAAGAAATTCCTCCCATCACATAATAATCAAAATACCAAATGCACTAAACAAAGAATTTTAAAAGCAATAAGGGAAAAATGTCAAGTAACATATAAAGGCAGGCCTATCAGAATTACACCAGACTTCTCACCAGAGACTATGAAAGCTAGAAGATCCTGGGCAGATGTCATATAGACCTTAAGAGAACATAAATGCCAGCCCAGGCTACTATACCCAGCAAAACTCTCAATTACCTTAGATGGAGAAAACAAGATATTCCATAATGAAACAAAATTTACACAATATCTTTCCACAAATCCAACCCTACAAAAGATAATAGATGGAAAACATCAACATAAGAGCAAAACTACACCCTAGAAGAAGCAAGAAAGTAATCTTTCAACAAATCCACACAAACCTAATTCCACCTCTTACAACAACAAAAAAGGAAGTAACAATTACATTTTCTAAATATCTTAATATGAAAATTAATATTACCAACATATCCTAATTGATTGAAATCCAAAAGTATGAGGAATTAGAAATTTATTGATTGTAATCCAATGGTCTCTCTAATTTGGTAATTGGAGAAATAGGTCCAATATTGTACAATCCATATATGCTTTCAGCTTGTTTGTTCGTGACAGTGTCTTACTGTGTACAACATAATGGTCTTGAGATCTTGCTTCTCCTATCTCAGCTTCTCTATTAGTATTGTTTATTTCATGTTTTTACACTATACTATGGTTTTAAGAACAGCTTACATATTTTAAAAGTATTTATATACTCAAAAGAAATGTAGACAATTAAATTGGGAGAGGGCTTGTAAGAGAACAACAAAGAGTGAGACTGAATGCTTTGCTTGAGGTTTGTAACTCTTGTATCAAGTTACCACAATAAGAGCCAAGATTTTAAGCTCTACTAAATACAAAATAAACAAACAAACAAAAACACTTTATATGTTTATGTTCATTTAAGAAAATATTAGTAGTGATGTGTTATTTTGATATATACAGTTAATACATTTGGAGTTATTTAAAATTTATATTGAGAAAAACGTTTGTATTTTTGGTTTTGCCATAGACAAGCATCTACATAAGACTGCTAAATTGATTGTTGTTTTATATCAAACAACTTTTATAATACTCATTTTTATTGGTATAATGTTTTATAAATTTTAAAGAATATTACAAAAAAGATATTGTAGGTATTGAAGGGGGTCTCTGGGAAGAGCTGGGGTACAAAAGGAAAACAAGAATGTGATTTAATTCTATTTACTTAAAATGTTTTCTAAATGTTAACGAATTTAGATAAATTGAAATCATGTAACTTTTCTCTCATCATATTGCACTAAAACTTCAAAAAAAGAAAAAAAAGAACATTTTCAACAACTACAACAACAATAAAGGCTGGAGAGATGGCAAAAAAAAAGAATTTCATAAAGTCATTGTTTTCAATAGCTGAATTGTACGCCATTGTGTAAATGTACCACATTTTCTGTATCCATTCCTCTTTTGAAGGACATCTGGGTTCTTTCCAGCTTTAATCAGATATTCCTTGCTTATCCAGGATCTCATTTATCTACCGATTAGGAGAGTACCTGCTTTGGAGAAATAGAATACTCAAGGCCTTATCTGTGGAACTCTGAAGAAAGCTTTTATTGGAAATTACTATGAAAAAAATCAGACAACTACCCCAATATTAAAAATAGAAGATGACTTATGGAAATCCTATGGCAACATCTCAGTGAAGAAATGAAAAACATTGGAAAATAGATGATTCTATTATTTGGCAGACAAAAGAGAAGTAACCAAGGAAAACCATTGGAGGGAGGAAGAGTTGTTGCTTAATGTGGATGTGTTGACAGAATGTAGAGATTTTTAAAATTATTTTACTCATGTATATGCTTATACATGCATCTATCTCTCCCACTCTTTTTCACCACTCCCTCCCCCCCCCCCCCCCCCGCCCCGGCCTCTGTGTGTGTGTACTTGTAGAGACCAGTATAGAGAGAGTTGGATCCCTTTGTTCTGGAGTTACAAGGTTGTGGATAGATCAATGCGGGTGCTGGGAACCAAACTCAGGTCCTCTACAAGAGCTGAGTCACCTCTCTAGACCCTAGACCTTAGAAGATACATTTTAAATGACCATTATTAGAGATGAAACTATCATCTTTGAAGAGAAAGAAAGATAAATCATTTATATTTAAGGAGTCAGAAGAGAATAAATTGATGATTTATAAATAGTAACAATGAGGTTAAAATATGGAATTAAGTAAATTATTATAATAAAGCACATGAGCAAAATACCTGACTATATTCAAAGTACTGGTTAAAAATGAGCAAACAAACAAACAAGCCCCAATCCTTTCTTTCTTAGTCCTTTTAATTGTCTGTCACAGGACATAACTTAAAATTTCAAAGTTAGAAGTGATAAAAATAGAAGGTTGGGATTTTTTGCTTTTAACTATAGGAAATATGGTATTTATAATCTTTCTAGGGGAATAAGATAAATCTTTCTTTTCTGTATGTTTAGGTACTAAATTAGATCTTAATATATTGAATAAAAAGATTGTTCAAATTTTGTGTTGCACAGATACTGAAAAGACATAGTTTCCTTAAAACCTACAAAATGTTTGCTCTATTCAATCTCTGTAGAGCATTGATTTTCAAGTTTTTTCCTTCACCATCTATGCAGTGTTCTTCTAAACTAAAAAGTTCAAAATTAGCATACAGGATGAAAGCTGCTACCATGACGTGGCATTTTCAAAGTTGCCTTTTGTTGCTTCTCCTCCATCTGACTTCTCTGTGCCCAGGCTCACCCTGTACCCTCCACTCACAGTGGTCCCCTGTTTCCGTGTCGCAGGGAACCTATTGGCCCTCCTCTTCCTCATCACTACCTTCCACCTTTCTTTTTCTTTTCTTTTTTTCTTTTTTTTTTAATATGATCAATGCAACTGTGGGTTGCATTAATTTTTTTTAAAGATTTATTTTATTTATTTTATGTGTGTAAGTACACTGTAGCTGCACAGATGGCCTTGAGCCATTATGTGTGTGGCTGCTGGGAATTGAACTCTGGACCTCTGCTGGCCCCGCTAGCTCCGGCCCCGCTTACTCTGGCATAATATACTGTAGCTGTCTTCAGATGCACCAGAAGAGGGCGTCCGATCTCATTACAGGTGGTTGTGAGCCACCATGTGGTTACTGGGATCAGAACTCAGGACCTTCAGAAGAGCAGTCAGTGCTCTTATCCGCTGAGCCATCTTGCCAGCCCCCTTCCACCTTTCTTGTTGTCTTTTTCAGCATCAGTGTGCACTCCTCCGTGTTTACCTCTGATCATATGCATATTCATAAACATCAAAAGTGAGGTGTTCCCTAGAAGAAAGAATGGATGCTGTTTATCTTTCTGAGTATTGTTTATCTTGCTTAATATTTTTCTACATTCATTCATATTTTTATAATGATTTCATTTTTCTTTACAGTTGAATAAAATTCCATTGTGTATATTCATTTTCCATCCATGCGTTTATGAGCTTCTAGACTGATTCCACTTCCTTGCTATTATGAATAATGCAGCAGTAAACATGGATGTGCATATTTCTCTGTGGTAGGATAAGGAATCCTTTGGGTATATACCCAGGAGCAGTTTATGTGGGTCATATGGTAGTTGTGTTTTAATTGTTTGCAAAACTGATTTCCATAATCATCTTACTAGTTCACATTCTTACTAACAGTGAACAAGGTTCCTCTTTGCTCACGTTCTTGACATCTGTTGCTGCTTATTTTCTTGATGACACTCATTCTGACAAAGGTGAGATGGGATCTTAATGTATGCCTTTAATCCCAGCATTCAAAGTCAGAGGCAGGCAGGTGCAAGTGAGTTGAAGTCCATCCTGGTTTATATAGTGAATTCTAGGAGAGCCAGAGCTAAGTAGTGAGACCCTATCTCAAAAACCCAAACAAACCAAATAAACAAACAAATAAGTAAGGCTTAACATCCACCTTTCATTTCAGAGTCATGTCTCTTCCTTCACACTCATGAATTCTGATATATACATATGTATGTATGTACATATATGCATGTATGTATTTTTGCATTTGAGTACATGTATAGAGGTAAGAGGACATCTTAGAAGAGGCATCTCTTTCTGTTGACCTTGAGTGTCCTAAGAATAAATCTTAGGTTAGTAGTCTTGGTAGAGAGTATCTTTACCTCTGAGCCTTTTCCCTGGCCTGTGCTACTTTTTCAAACGCTACAAAAAGTTCAGTGTAACACAAGAAATGAAGAAGTGAGTACCAACCACAGCTAAGTTGCAACCCAGTTCATGTAAGTATTTAGATTTGAGCTCACATTTCACAAGTCTAAAGCAGAATTACCTCTTCAGTGCATTGCTGCCAGTATTTTCACATCAATATTTTTTTCTTTTTTCCTCCCACTTTTTTCTCAAATATTAAAGAAAAGCCCCTGACAAATGATGTTGGGGTTTATAAATTGCTCATGAGGAGGAAATGTCATATACAAGCGAAGCCAAGCTACCTTCTTTCCAGGAGCTCAAACACCATCATTTGCTGGATTTCCAAATTTATTTTTCTTCTATAGTAAAAAAAAAAGCCCAAATCATTTCTTGGACTCCCCCATCTCTCTGATTTCCAGAACACAGCACCTGAGTCTTTGATTTGTCTTCCCTTGCCGGTTGCCGTACAAAGACTTACACAGCTCAATAAAATGAAAGGCTCAATGCTGTGCATCTCACCCTACTGGCTGAAGGGATTTTGAGATGGGCTAATGGTTATGATTGTTTTCTCATATTGATTTTTTAGATGATTATATTTTATTTATAGGGGAGGGCACTTGCCCTTTCATCTGAACTCCCTTGAAAAGTGAACCAAGAGGGCTTCCTACAGATGGGAAAAATTTTGTGTGAATTTGTAATGATTTGCAGGGAATAAAAGGCAAAGCCTATGCTGCTAAGTACAACTTTTGCTTTAGGACAAAGTTTTGTTTAGAGAGCCCCATCTAGACTGTGGTTTAATTGGTTTAAAGAATTTGCTGGTTTTAGTAGCTATCTTGGACTGGTTTCTCTTGTTCCTAGCGTGTTGCCACAGAGTATGTAAGTGATAAAGTAGCAAAGCCTGATTTGGTTTATAATTGTAATTTCAGGTTCAGGGGCTGCATGTACAGATGTCTCAATCTTTAGGCAGTGAAGGACATCAAGAGCAGAGAGGCAGGAAGCACCTTTGGGTCTCCTCCCTTCTCACATATACTTATAAAGCTAACTAGTGATCTTGGAGGTTCTACTGTGCTGACCCTTTCTCATCTCAGCTATCTTCAAAGTCCCCTTCTCTAATTGTCCTCAGAGTGTTACTCAACTTGAGTGTGAGTTTTGGCTGGAACAAAACCCCAACCATGGAAGCGGCCAATAAAAGAAGAACAAAGAGAGGATCTTCTTTAGCTCCAGTGCAAGCAAGGTGGGATGAATTGCCCATCTAAGAGTGGTAGTGAGCTTGGAAAAATACCGAATTGAGGTGTAGGAGAGCTGGACAGCTCCTTGTTGCTTCTATTCTGAGAACATGCATAGCTTTTCCAAGGTTGCAGCTGAGGCCCCTCCCACTAAAACAGGATTGTTGGAGTTTTGGAATCCTGAGAAGAATGCATTTCTCTCTTTGCAATGCTGGCTTGAATTCTTTGGATCTATTTCAAGTATAGCAGATGACTAATCACCCCCTTCTGCTAGTTGATAATGGGTTGTCTATAAAACCTTGTTTTTTGTATGGTTACCTTATTGTGAAGTTCACGTCTTTTGAGAAACATTCACAACTGAAAGGCAAGGAAAATGTCCACTCCAGGGTGCAGTAAAGCTGACAGGGAAAAAAACCCGCACTAAATAACTTGGCTGTGTTGTTTTTTAGTTTCCTGAGAGAAAGTGGCCTTGACCCCCATGCATTACTGCTTTTGAGATTGCAGCAGCAGATGGTACGAAATGACAGTTGGTGAAGACAAGGGAAGGTGTTTATAACATTGAGAAGCTCTGTAGGTGACTTTAAAAACAAAGGGTTTAGGAGTGATAAAAGTGGAGAGTGGCAGTACATGCAGTCATAAAGACACTATCTACTTGAGGCAATGCCCTCCCCATTTTTATTGCATCTGATTGCAAATTAAAATGGGAAAAATTAACCCCAGGCAGAAAAGAATATTCAGCCCCTGCTTCAGTAGCTTTCAGAAAGAAAGAAAAAAATCGTCTGATTTTTAGATTTGATTTTTTTTCTATTGCCTGCTGGTTGCCATACAAAGAGATATAGCTCAATAAAATGAAAGATCCACAGTGTTGTGTTTCATAGCCAGGGCCTGGAGGGATTCCGAGCAGGTTAATGGATATGATGGTTTTCCCTTCATTGATTTTTAAGATGATTATATTTTATTTATAGGCAAGAAAATAATAGTTAATCTTAGATTTATTGAAAACTTATTGCAAGGCTGCACGAATTGATAACAATAACAGTACATTTAGGGGCAACAAAACCAGACTTGTCTTTAATCCCTTAAGTGCTGATGTGCCGGGAACCTATTGACTTGAAATTAAATGTGCTCTAACCCACGCCTGAATCCAGGTGGGGAAGAGTTATATTTTTCTGACTGCTTTGAAAGATTTCATTACATACAAGTTTCTGATATACCTGAGGTGTTCCTTTTGTAAAAAGTACTTGAAAACAAACAAACAAAAACAACAAAAAAGCTAAGAGCTGAGAGAGTGCAGAGGTGTCACCATACTGTTCTCCTGGGGTTAGAGAACTGATTTCCAGAGAACTGATTTGTCAGCTAACAAGCCAACTGGTCAACCATTATTGTATCTAGAGGTTTGAGTCTAAACTCAGGGTGTCTGATTTCCAAAATGTAGAAAAGAGTGCAAACATTAACTCAGCAATCCATTGCCTTAAAACAATTGGAACTCATTTTGTGCTCTAAATGAGTTGAGAGAGCTTTTGTGTTTGAACCAAATTGATTCTCATCAGCTAAGCACAGACTGTGGGTTCACACAAAGGACTGGAACAGTGGTCTTTGTCTTTTGAAAGATGGAAGAATTGTCAATAAAGTTATTCCTCATCTGCAAGTCAGAAAGATCAGCTAAAGGCCCAAGCCATGCCATACCAATGTAGGTGTCAAAAAGCATACTCCTTAACAATTAACAATGTTTTCCAGGTAATTGAATATTTAAGGGGTAAAGGGGGAGCATTTCCATATTAAAATTGCCATTGTAGAACTAGGCATCTTTGATTATAGCAGTCACTATTGTTTTGAATAATTTTAATGTTCAATTTTGTTAAAAGTGTTCCATCTACTCATGTTGGAGCCAATAGAGTAAGTTCCTATTTTTGCCTGTAAGGCATAAAGTTTCATTGTCAAATTATATTGACCTGAATAGTCAGTTGCTTTTGGTTAAGTGAAGCAAATGTATATAAAAATAGCTTTTTGCCACAAGAGTGTATTTAAATAATGCCAGCAGGGGCAAACCAACATTCTGAAGTTGATTCCAAAGGTCATTGACTTTCTGTCTTCAAAACCTAGGGTATATCTGAAGGAGAGGGCATGAGATTACCCTCTAATTTAATTATTCTGTTTATTTCATTCATAGATGACTTAAAGTGCTATATTTAAAAGTAAAGGAGATTTTAAGATGAGGACATTGCTGTCATTTCATTTGAGTCGTAAGTTAATGGAAATTGGAAAGATTTATTATTTTTTTATATTTGTCTATTTCATGTACATTTGTTTGTATGTGTGTGGGCTGCCATGTGCCACAACATGGCTCATGGAAGTCCGAGAACAATGTGCCCTAGTTGGCTTCTCTGTACACTATGGGACTACGGGGCAGAACTTTATGAGTTCAGACCTGAGGGAGAGCAGGCTTATTTGCTACCAGGCTCTAATTTATTTTAGTTTTTTAAAATTAACTTTTAAAAATGTGAGTCTTGTGCTGGTTAATTTTATTTTGTTAACTTGACATAAAGTCACGTTGCAAGAGGGGATCTTAAAAGAAAAACGCCTCCGTAGTTCTGGCTTGTGGGCAAATCTGTAGGGCATTTTCTTGATTGATGTTGGATATGGAGGTGCCCCACTCATTATGGAAAAAGCCACCCTTGGGAACCTCTGTGAGAGCCGACTGGAGGTGTGTGCGGCACGAGGGAGATTGGGGAACCACGCGCAACGACTGCTGGAACATCAAGAATGACCCCGGGTTGTGTGCCACCTCCTGGGCTGCGGTCCAGCGCTAGGCGCCCTGGGTAGAAGCCTGGTACAGGCCCCATCCTGATGAATGAAATGCGCTGCTCTGGCAGGGAGGACTCTCTGGAGAGCTGTGCCCACGCTGGCTGGACAAGGCCCAACTACCCTGAGGATGCTGGTGTGATCTGCGCAGGTCCAGCAGACTCTCTTGTGCCCAAGGACAATGCCCAGCTATCTTGCTTGCCCCACTTCTTCCAAGCTGTCATTGACTGAGGCTATCTCCGGAGACAAGGCTACTCCTCCTGGGCCATCCACTTAAATGATAGAATGTGTCACCCCCAAGTCACTGGGCGTTACCTCATCTTTAATATTCCTTATGGCCACTGTGGTACCATCAGGCAGGAGCACCAAGGCTCTTTCAGCTACTCCAACTCCATCCGAGGCAGAACGCAAGGCCACCCTGGCCAAGACATTGTGAGGCACAAGGTACCCCAAGTGAAGTTCACCTGCAAAGTGGATGGCCAGTTTGCAGTTGAAATTGTGCATGGGAGTGACACTAAGAAGGACGATGTCAGCTATGATGTATTGATTTCATTCCTCTAGTCATCTGTTTTCTCAGAATATGGGAGGTAGAGCTCCTTATGCTAGTCAGAGGGAAGAGGTCTTCCTTCAGGCCACCCTCCACAGGCACAACCCCAATCTGAGGCTCATCGTGGACACCGGTGTGGCTTCTCCTGATGCCAGTGATTTCACAACTCGAGTATGACTTGATCCAGGGAGGCTGCATCAAAGACAGTTCCTACTCCAACCTCCATGCTCCTGAGAAGAATGTGGCCCAGTTCAAGTTCAATGCCTTCAGCTTCCTCAAAAGCTACGATGTGGTCTACCTGCAGTGTAAAGTTGCTGTTCACCATCCAGGGGATCGCTCTTCCCGATGCTCACAAGGCTGTCCGAGTCGGGGAAAGAGAGGTGCGGGCTTTGCAGAGGTCGGAGAAGAGAACAAACTGAGTATTTCCAAACAGTAGGGCCATTGAAGAACCACAGAGAGGCGAGTCAGAACAAGGCCCTGGTGTGATCTCTCCCACTTGCTCTCACTGAGAATGCCAATGAAGCATGTCCGTTTCGTATCAGCAAGCTCAGCAGCCAGACATTGACTGTACCCTTCCATGCAGACCGGTGGAAGAACTGGAGGGATTTTCTGGGGTTTGTTACTAAATAGATCCCTGAGCGCTAGCTTCTAAGGCAGTTGCTCTGTTTGTAGGCAAAAAAAAAAAAAAAAAAAAAAAAGAAAAAAAAGAAAAAAAAGCCACCCTTGGGCAATGTGTCCTGGGGATGTATAAAATAGTATGCTGAACAAGCCACGAGGAACAAGCCAGTAAATAGTCCTCCTCCATGGTCTCTGCTCATTCACTTACTAAGTCCAGGTTCTTGCCTTGAGTTCCTGCCCTGACTTCCCTTTGTGATGGGCTGTGATAGAAATGTGTAAATTGAAATCAAATCTTTCTTCCCTCAGTACCTTTTGGTTATGATGTCTTACCACAGTAATAGTAACTCTAACCAAGACAGTTGTTTTGTCTATGTACCATGTGCATACCTAGTGCCTACTGAGGCAAAATGGAAGATTAAGAGAATTGTACATAGGTTCAGAATAACGGGTCTTTACTTCTGTGCTTAAAGCTAAGGGATGCTGGAAAGATTGCCTTAGCAGCCTGCTCTAATAGGGCTTGTTTTGAATTTGGAAATATTTACTCTTGTTTTCAATGCTGCCTCCAGGGAAGAACTGGACTTGACAATCTACGTAGCACTGAACAGAAGCACTCTTTCCTTTTAGAGCCTTTAGTTAATATTTAGCTGATGGTGGCAAATTGTTTCTTTTGTTTTACTGTTTACTGAACTCAAGAAGAAAACACGGGGTTATTTATTGCCCATGTCAAGTGTACAAATAACCTATTTGGAAGGCAATAAGAGATTACGCAAATAAAATAAGAATGCTATTTTAAAATGTAATATTCTGAAACATACCTGATTACATACTTATGATCCTGGATAGATTGAACCAATAAAATCCAAGAAGCATTTTATTTGTGCTGTGTATGTGTGCAGCAAACCCTAAGCGATCATTTTAAGAGGCCTGTGGTATACAGCCAGTTTTACTCTTATCTGTGGGGTTCTCCTGAGGAGATGTGGCAATAAAAATAGACACTCCTACTCAGATTTGTATTCATAATTCCATGATGTCTGTGCCTTTGAGGGAATTTATTGCTTGCCTCAGAAAACCCATCTGATTTCTCTGTCCCTCCTCCTTTGTGACAGGATCTTATTGCATAGACTTTGCTAGTTTGGCCTTCTCTATGTAGAGCAGGCTGGCTTACCTGTTTCTGCCTCCTGAGTGCTGAGATTAAAGGCGTGTGCCACCACACTTTGCTGACTTGTCTTTTTAATTAAAAAAAAAAAATTACAAGGTGGTTTTTTTTTTTTTTGTGGTGTCTGTTACATCTTCTGCAGATGCATATATTTTCTCCTCCCCTCCTTTTTTTTAGTTTCCCTCTTTCTTCAGCTGGTCTTGAGGAAAAATTCAGTTATAGATAATTTTTCCTGTTTTATTTTCCCTCTACTCTTTATCTGTATAAGATAAAATATGACGGAAGACTTAACTCAGCAGCTTATGTATTTCTCCATTTCTCTCCTCTTTGATGTCGCCCGTATTTTAACCCTTCAAAGCCATCGTTGTGTGTCTGTGTGACTGCATGCTAGGCTAGTGGATGCATGCATGGGTGCATGCTTGTGCAAGCATATGTCTTTCCGAGTGTTGTGTGTACCATGGTGTTTGTGTGGAGGTCTAAGAACAACCTCAGACTGGGTGCTCTGGTTTCACTTTGTTTGGGACATATCTCCTGTGCTGCGGTACCAGGTTAAGTGGCCCTGAGCTTGACTCGTTGTGCCTCTAGCTTCTGTCTTCTCACTCAGGACTCTAGGATTACAGGCACATGCACTGCATCTAGCTTTCAGTGTAAATTCTGAGCATCTGAACTTGGCTCATCAGGCTTACAAGGCAAGCATTTACCCATCGAACCATCATGCCAGCCCTAAAGTCATCATTTTTTGAGCTATTTGTCTTGTTACTAATGGTTGACTCTGGAACATATGGAGATTTGCCTTCATTTGTCCAGTGTAAAGTGGCCCTTGGAATGGCTTTTGTGAGTTGTGGCTGAGCATAATCCAAATTTCTAGCTGATGAACTAAGGGACCAATTTTCTCTGCATGAACTTGAGATCTGTTTCTGTTCAAAGGTAAAATTATAGATAGTTGAATTTTATTCTATTTCTGTTAACTCTCTGCTCCAATATAGAAATGAGATATCTCTGGACTTCTGTTTGGGGTGGTAAAAGATCTGCAGCTCTGCTAATAGTGCAGTGTCTTGGTGGGTCTCTCTCTCTCAGCATTACGATTGTCCCTTCTCATTCTTGGTCTTTGTCTCTGTGGCTCCTCTTTCCCAGAGACACTATGCCTAAGTATAGTTTTTCCAAATGCCCGGTGACATTTCCTTCTACCACATCAAATGTCTTTATGATAATAATATTCTTAATTGTGATTCTACTCATTTGTAGATCTTTATCTGTGAACCATGTTGATCTTGGTTCTTCCTATAGTGGTCAGTGCTTTCCCCAGAATCCGGAATCAGCTGGGAAATGAGCCTCTGGAGATGCCTGGGGGATTATTTTGATTATGTTAGTTGATGTAAGAAATCATGGCTATCTTGTCTTCTTTCTGTCTGTTGTCTATCTGTCTGTCTGTCTGTCTGTTCATCCATCCTTCCATCTTCTATTAGTGATCCATGTATTTCTCCTCTACTATCTTCCTATCACCTATATCTATCATCTGTCTATTTAGTGTGTGTGAGTGTGTGTGTCTATGCATGCAACAGCACAAATGGATGTTAGAGGCCAATTTCATATGTTGCTTCTCTATTTACACCATTTGAATCCTGATAACTGAAAGAAGATCATCAGTCTTGGCACCTTTATAGACTGAGATACCTCAGTGGCCTACAACATCCATCTCAATTACAAATGGGCACTCCCTGAAAGGTCATCCTGGACAGTATAAAATGAAGAAAGCATATTGGGCACCCACATTCATTTACTGCTCTTTAAGTGGATGTGAAATGGTTGGATGCTTCAATCTCCTGCTTTGTTTTCTTTCCTGCCATGATAGACTGTACTCTCGACCTGTGAGCTAAAACCTACCTTTTGTCCCTGAATTGCTTTTGTCAACCAACTGAAAAAGAAACTAAAATAAACTAAGATATTTGCTAAGTTCTAAATATCATTGTAAATGCTATACATATGTATGAATTTAAATCAATTCTCAAAATAATCCTATAAAATAGGTATCTGTATCTTCTAGACTTACAGAAGAAACTCCACTTGCATGTACCAATATGCATTTATATGTACAATATAGTGACAATCATGACTGTTTACTGAATTCCAATAGATAGGAATTATCTAGGAGTTATTCTACTGCTCACTTTTATGTGACTATTTACTGGCTTGTTTGAAACTGGATTTAAGGAGGCTTAGCTTAAGTGCTCTCTGATTTTCACAGCCTCTGAAAATGGAACTCTTGTTTAGAGAAGAGTGAAATCTCTTTATAAAATTTTATTTCTCCATTTAAGATCTTTCTATATAAACCATAGAGGAAATCCTTGTCCACCTGTGGGGAATTCCTTTCCTGCCTATCTTTGCCTTATTTGGTTTATCATAATTATTCATCATTGCCAGAAACCGATCTTTGTTGTATTTGTTCCATTTCTATATTTACTTATTTAGTAAATGTTATTCTATGAACAAAACTAGAAAACACAGTTGATAAACATTGGATTTCCCTCTCTTGCCTTATGATTCTTGGAGGTAGACTACATTTCATGTTTTCCTAGTTCTGTGACATTTGTATTTGTTTTGTTTTTGTTTGTTTGCTTTGTTTTGTTTTAAAGCATTGATGTCTTTGTTAGAGTTTCTATTGCTCCAATGAAACACCATGGCCAAAAAGCAAGTTGGGTAGGAAAGAGTTTATTTGGCTTATACTTCCATCCAGATTATAGTCCTTCATTGGCAGAAGTCAGGACAGGAACTCAAATAAGGCAGGAACCTAAAGGCAGGAGCTGATGCAGAGGTCATGGAGGGGTGCTGCTTTCTGGCTTGCCTCACTTGGCTTGCTCAGCTTGCCTTCTTATAGAACCCAGGACCACCAGCCCAGGGATGGGACTACACACCATGGGCTAGATCCTTCCTCACTGATTACTAATTGAGAAAATGCCCTATAGCTGGATCTAATGGATCCCCAACTGTGGCTCCCTCCTCTCTGTTGACTCTAGTTTGTTTAAAGTTGATATAAAACCAGCCAATTGACAAGGTTCTGTCTACAATAAAAAGGACTTGTTTAAAGAAATAAGTTCCTTAATCAGAAAAGTTTTGTCTTCACTTCTTAAGTACCAGACAATATGCTTGTCTTAGAGTAGAGTGGCCAGTCAAGCAGGCCAAGAAATGGCTGCTTCGTGAAGGTTCGTGAAGGCAGCCTGCCTGTCTAAGGTGTTTCTCCATCCAGCCTTAGAATCCAAATTTCTTGTTTTGACTAGACATATATGAGGCATATCTGCAAGAGTGAGAGCAAGGCAGCTGTGATGAAACTAACAGGAAAAGTCAAAATAGGTGCGTGCAGAAATTGGTGTTGTGACTTCAGATTGTGTCAACTCAAATACAAACACATGTGATGACACACATTCAGTCTCTCCTAAGGCTTGTGTGTTAATTGACAGCTCTGTTCCATGGGATGAGGCACTAATTTGTATTTGTTGATTAATTAATAAATCAGCAAAGAAAGTTAAATTACAGTTATACAAATAGACACATAATATTGCACCTTCGTTTTTTTTTTTTTTTACTTTTTTTTTTTTTTTTTTTTTGGTCACAAGATATAATGTCACATTGAGCACTTGAATCTAGGCGTCACCTCCTAAAATTGAAGTGGGGTTGTGCTTAATTCCTCATAAATATTGTGAAAGGATACATGGATTAATATAAGAAAGTGAGCTAGACTGAAGAGGAAAAGCTAGGCAAGGAGCAGGGTTTTAGATAAGAAAAAGAGGCATTTGGGCAGTTCTTGGGCAGAAACCGCCTCACAAGGTTCACTCACACTGTGCATGTGCATGGGCAGATCTATAACAATCTTCGAGAGGCCATACGGACCATGTAGAAGACCGAGGGTCCCTTTGTCCTCTACAAAGGCTTGACTCCCATCGTGATCGCCATCTTCCCCTACGTGGGCCTGCAGTTCTCCTGCTCCCGCTCTTTGAAACGTGCCTATGACTGGCTCATACCACCAGACGGAAAGCAAACAGGGAACCTTAAAAACCTGCTTTGTGGTTGTGGCTCTGGAGTCATCAGCAAGACCCTTATGAACCCCCTGGACCTTTTCCAGAAGCGCCTGCAGGTGGGCAGGTTTGAACGTGCCGGATCTACCTCTGGCCAGGTGCGGAGCTACAGGGGCCTCCTGGACCTCATACGGCAGGTGTTCCGGGAGGAAGGCAGCCGGGGCTTCTTCAAGGGCCTGACCCCCAGCCTGATGAAGGCTTCGCTCTCCACCGGCTTCATGTTCTTCTGGTACGAGCTCTTCTGTAACCTCTTCCACTGCATAAGGAGGGAAGACAGATAGTTGTGAGGCCTAAGGAGGGCCATCCGCACTCGGCTCTGAGCTCATACTGAACAATGGCTGCTGCCTGGTTGGCCTTCTAGGCCAGCTGCTGTGAGCATGAGGTCATCTAGAGCTGAAGGCAGAAGAAGGCAAGGGCCTTTGCTGAGCGGACGGAAGAGAGAAGGGAGTGCTTGCCCTGTAGAAAGAAGGCTGTACTGGAGGAGCCTGGTGTGTGCATCTCACCTCTGAGCAGCCCGACCCAGAAGGAACTGGCCATCTTTTTATGCAGTCCTGCTTTTGGGGAGAACGCTCCCAGTCCTGGTAGGAGCACACTGGAGTGCAGACGGATGGGACTGGGCTCTCTGCACAATTCTAACCTCCACAACTTGGTCTACTTTCTCCTGCCAACTTATTTTATAGACATTAAAGTAAAAGGCGAGTTCCTTGTGTCACTTCTGTAGTTTAGGAACCACATCCCAGCTGAGGGAGGGTGATGGGAGGGGCCTTTCTGGCTTACAGCCCTGAGGTAGCCAGCCCTATCATGTGGTAGCTCCTGAACTCCTAGGCCCAGACCTCTATGTCTGTGAGGCTCTGACAGGGAGGAAGGAAACTGAGACAGAATCAGCTCCTAGGCAGGAGGCAGGAAGTGAAGGGGATGTGCTGAGCAGCAGACTGGAATGGCTCCCCTCTCACTGGGGTGCTGAGTACTCAGGGCAGGGCCATCATCAGCTCTACCTGCTTGCTTCGCACTCATATCCTATAATCCCAGGTGGGCCTCAGCCCCACAGCATGGGGATGTCCGACAGCCTGGTGAGGCATGGTTGCTATCCCTTAGCAGAGCCAGGGGTCAGACATAGGTGTCTAGATGATGGGCGTGAGAGAAGACTCACATGACTGTCGTCTTTCCCATACTCGAGTCTAGCAGTGGAGCTGGTCTAGAGAGGGAAAGGAGGAGAGATTATTTCTTGACTTTGTGGGATTCCAGCCCCTGCCATAACTTGGATTGTAATGCCTGCTGGGAATGACCCTGATCATGGAAACTGGGGCTCTGCCCTGCCTGTCAGTTCCACTCTCACCTCTGTGGTCCACTGTAGCCCTGCCATAGTGGTTGAACCGTTTCTCTTTCTTTCTTTCTTTCTTTCTTTCTTTCTTTCTTTCTTTCTTTCT
>JADRCD010077069.1:0-10785 GCA_019843815.1 Montemys delectorum | reverse complement strand
TCTTTCTTTCTTTCTTTCTTTCTTTCTTTCTTTCTTTCTTTCTTTCTTTCTTTCTTTCTTTCTTTCTTTTCTTTTTGTTTTTTTGAGACAGTGTTTCAGTGTTTCTCTGTGTAGCCTTGGCTGTCCTGGAACTCACTCTGTAGACCAGGCTGGCCTCGAACTCAGAAATCCCCCTGCCTCTGCCTCCCAAGTGCTGGGATTAAAGGTGTGCGCCACCACCACAGAAAAGGTTGAGCCTTTTCTGATCTTGGCTTCTGATTCTGAAGACCCAGGGTCACTTGGAAGGGCTTCTGAGACAGGTGGGCTGTTGGCTTCCTGGGCTTGGAGCAGCAGGAGTTTTTTGTGACCCTGTTCCTGGAGAGATGTGAATAAATTTATATACGGGAGGGGGGAAGAACGTGAAATAACGGTGGCTTTATTTTTTCCAGAATTAGCAAACCCAGGTCACTGACCTAATTTGTCCACTAATTCTTATTCTTCTCAGCCATGTCTCTGTGGCTCTGAAATCTTTGTTCTTTTTAGAACATGTGATTTTTTTTCCTCCTTCTTTCTGTCTCGTCTTAGTCCTGTTTCCTTCTGTATCTGAATGGATCATTAGGAATTCAAGGTCAATTCATAGAAAAATGCTAAATAAAGACTATAAAAGAAAGGCAGTGCTTGCTTCAAAATGTTGATGCTAAATAATGCTAACTAGAATTAATAGAAGTATAGTACACTAACATGAAATATAGGTTATGCATGTAATGAGACCAGAAAATCTTTCAAATAAAGGCATTCCTTTCAAAGCCAGAATGAACAAAAAGTTATGAGTAGATAGATGGATAGAGAGCTGTGAGCAGGCAGGGCACGGGAGCAGAGGTTGCACATGAAAGAAGAAGTCCATAAGAGGATCCTGTGTAGACATGGTCCAAGGCGAGAGATGCAGCAACAGAGCTTCAGTGGACCAGAGTAAAGCCAAGGCCAAGGTAGCTGGGACTACCTTTACCCAGGCAGCAGCCCTCTTTTCTGTGGTGTGTCATGGAACTTTTGAGTCAATATTTAACTTGAAAAATAGTTTATGGTAGTTAAAAGCACTTCTGAAAGCACTGGCCCAGTGCACATAGTATTTGGTAGTGGGGGTTCTAAATTCTACAGCCTGTCCCAGTCAAATCTGTAGGCCTTGGTGGAAAACCCTGAAGCCTTTTGTCTTTATTTCCTCATCTGTCAAGTTGAAACTAACAGAACTCTATTTTTTTTTTTAAATTTATTTATTTCATGTATGTGGGTATACTGTCGCTGTCTTCAGACACACCAGAAGACGGCATCAGATGCCCATTACAAATGGTTGTGAGCCACTATGTGGTTGTTGGGAATTGATCTCAGGACCTCTGGAAGAGCAGCCAGTTCTCTTAACCACTGAGCCATCTCTCCAGCCCCCACACCTCTATCCTTGCCTGTTTCTCTAGATTGTTCTGAGAGTGGGAGATGGTCCTTTGGATTACAGCTGTGATCACAAAGTCAAGGCCTGTACTATGCCTATGGTAGGATCAGCTTTTGCCCAGAAATTCCTTCGTGGCACCTGGGATAACCTGAGAGTCCTGGAAAATCACCTGGATCAAGGCTTAGAAATGCGTCTGGACTTAACCACTGCTGTGGCTTGTCCAAGGAGAGTTGTGGTATGCAGTCCTCAGATGCTGTGCAGCTCAAAGCATAGAAGCCAGGCAAGGCTAGGTTCCCCTAGGACAATGGAAGAGGCATTGCTTAGAAAATGTCTTGTGTCAGTTACATCCCTTCCATTCTTTTGATTTATTCCTTTAATTAGTCCAGTGTTTCTCAAGCTTTTTGGTCCCAGAGACATTTTACACTCTTGAAAATTGCTGAAAACCCATGGAGCTTTGACTTTTGTAGGTTATAGCTATTGATGTTTACTATATCAGATATTAAAACTGAGAAATTAAAGATATTTATTCATTAAGTCATTTAAAAATAACACTAACAAGTCCATTGTAGTTAAAATAAGTATTTCTCAAAAGGAAGGATTATGTTCCCAAATGAATGTTTTATAAAACAACAACAAAGAAGGATACTTAGGTTTTTATAGTTTGGGAAATTGTTTTCGATTCTTTATGACTATTTCCCAAAGAGTCTGTTGAGAAAAATGTTTAGGCACCAAGTTTTATCTCAGAGCACTTTATAGCATGGAATATATGACTTTCACATTTGGAAAATGGACTAACATCAAATCTTTACCTGCCATCTCTTTGATGTAGTAATGTGTTATATTTTAAACTTGATGAAGAAAACCAGGAAAATTTGACTTTGACGTATCTGTCTCACCAATGACTTTCTAAGGAGCATGAAGTCTGTTTAGAGTAACCCCAGGCTGAACTGTACAGTTGAGAATACTTTATCACTTTGCTCACCCTGTGAAAATAGAAATTTCAACAAATTTCTCTCAGTATCATGGAGAGGAGAATGAAGTCCCTCTGTGTTTGTAAAAGTAAAATAAAATAAATTTTTTTCTAAGGAAACTTTACCTTTGCCATGGAATAATTTAGGTTGTACTTCAAGAAAAATAGTTATATAACTTTGGGACAGATTTTTAAAAATGTTTGGTGTTTGTCAAAACTGTAAGTGGAATATTCTAGAAGTTTATGATAAAGCTATCAAATCTTAAATCTCTGAAAGCATTTTTTCATGGGAGCTGATTATATTTTTGAAACCAAAGTAATAGAGATCTTAAAGCTATGCATCTTTATTATTGTGAAATTGTCTTAATATAGTATGAGAATCAAAAGTATACTTTTTGAATAGTAAATAAGAATATATTTATGATTATCATTTCAGAGCACTTATTATGTTATATATAATATTTAATCTTATAAATATATATTCATATAGTGGGAGTTTTTTTACTACAATGTATTTCTTTTAGAATCAAAGCCTATCCTACCAAGCTCATGAGTTATGTAGAGACCTGCTTCATCATTGATGCTTCATATTTTAAAATACAAATAACCATGTACTGATATTCTAATATGCTCCCACCAAAGTAATCACTTTTTAATTTATGGTGAATCTAAATTTGAATCATTATTTTTCCCTTGAACTGTGTGCTAGTTATAAATTATTCCAAAGACAGTGTGAAATGTCAACAAATCTTACATGACAGTGTAGCTCATTTAGTGTCTTAAATCAATAATGTTTTGTGCTGGGAGCTGTGAAACAAGAATATTTAGCTAAACTAAGGAATGGGAAGAGCAGAGATTTTCTATTTTCTGGGGTAATTGTCTAGGAAATTCAGTTATTTCTATCACGACACAGTTTGGGAGGTCTGTCCTGAATGGTTCTTTGAGACAAGACCTCTGCTTTGCAGTCTCCTCTCAAAGACTGCAGAACAGCTTCCTGCAAGCAGGGAAGACACACCCCCTCTCATTAAATGCAGGAGACTAAAAATGGAAATAATGTGGATGTAACATTAAATAGACTTTTGGTGGGGAGGTTAGTTACTTGCTTTATGGAAATAATGGATGAATTGTATAAAGGGAGAAAGGCCCATGTCAGAGGCTACCACAACCTGATACTTCCCACTTCTGCACTTTCCTTGCCCTCCTGCACAGTGTGCACCTACCGTCCCAGCCCACTTGCTGGTATGTTTAGGGAGGTGAGAGAACTCAAGCACTGGACACTGACTGTGAGTCTAGGTCTAAGATCTTGTTAAGATCCTAAATCAAAAAGAAAAACTGAGATGTTCTGAGCCACGTTCTTTTTACTTTGAGAGGCAGTGATAAAAGAGCTTAAAGAATGATCAAGAAAGAGAGCATACTTTAATTAATAGCTAGACTTTCACTTCATTCCTTTTTGGTAAAATCTAACAGTTCTTTTAGCTTTTTTTCATAGTCTGGTTGTGTGTGTTTGTGTGTGTGTGTGTGTGTGTGTGTGTGTGTGTGTGTGTGTGTGTGTATGCTCAACCCAATCAGTGCTATTGGAATTCTATGTGTTTTATGTTGTGCCTGTGATGCCCAAAAGCTAAAACAAGTATTGAAAAGAATGGTAATTAATGCTTAGTCAGGAATGGAAATGGGTAAAGCAAATTATGTACACACTTATATAAACCAACTGTGAAAATGGAAAATGTCATCTTGCTGGGAGATCATTCACACCTATCTCTGGTCATAGAGACTCTTTTTCTCTTCTCCTTTTTTTTTTTTTTTTTTTTTTTTTGATATTTTCTTTATTTACATGTAAATTTCTCCTTTCCCAGTTTCTCCTCCAAAAGAAAAAAACAAAAACAAAAACAAATAAACATAAACAATAAGAACAACCCCCTGTTGCCTCACCCCTCCCCATGCCTGCCACCCCACCCTCTCCCACTTATTGGCCCTGGCATTCCCCTACACTGGGGCACAGAACCTTCACAAGGCTGAGGTCCTCTCCTCCTATTGATGATCGAATTTGCAATCTTCTACTCATGCTACCAGAACAATCAGTCCCACCATGTATAGCCCTTGGTTGGTGGTTGGGTCCCTGGGAGCTCTGAGGGTACTAGTTAGTTCATATTGTTGTTCGTTCTAAGGGGCTACAAACCCTTCAGTTCCATAGATCCTTTCTCTAACTCCTTCATTGGGGACCGTGTACTCAGTTCAATGAATGGCTGTGAGCCTCTACATCTGTATTAGTCAGGTATTGTCAGAGCCTCTCAGGAGATAGCTATATTTAGGCTGGCTTGTCCTTCCTTCAGTCTCTGCTCCATAGTTAATCTCTGCAACTCCTTCTGTGGGTATTTGGTTCCCACTTTTAAGAAGGAATGAAATGTCCACCTTTTGGTCTTCCTTCTTCTTAAGTTTCTTGTGGTTTGTGGGTTGTTCTTCCTGTATTCCAAACTTCTGGGCTGATAACCACTTATCAGAGAACCTTGAGCAATAGGCACAAGGGAAAATTTCCTGAAGAGAACACCAATAGCTTCTGCTCTAAGATCAAGAATCGACAAATAGGACCTCATAAAGTTGCAAAGCTTCTTTCTGTAAGGCAAAAGACACTGTCAATAGGACAAAACAGCAACCAACAAATTGGGAAAAGATCTTTACCAATCCTATATCTGATAGAGGGCTAATATTCAATGTATACAAAGAACTCAAGAAGTTAGACTCCAGAGAACCAAATAACCCTATTAAAAATGGGGTACAGAGATAAACAAAGAATTCTCAACTCATGAACACCAAATGGCTGAGAAGCACCTAAAGAAATGTTCAACATCCTTAGTCATCAGGGAAATGCAAATCAAAACAACTCTGAGATTCCACCTCACACCAGTTAGATTGGCTAGGATAAAAGACTCAGGTGATAGCAGATGCTGGAGAGGTTGTGGAGAAAGAGGAACACTACTTCATTGCTGGTGGGATTGCAAACTGGTACAACCACTCTGGAAATCAATGTGGTGGTTCCTCCAGAAATTGGACATAGTTCTACCAGAGGACCCAGCTATACCACTCCTGGGTATGTATATATATATAATTTAAAATTATTTGTTGAATTGATCAATATAATTGGACTTAGAGATTCCAAGAGTAGCTATCTGTACCCTAGAAAGGTAGAGACTCCATGAATTTCTCAGTCCAAGCTGAGTACCTAAGAAGAACAGAGAATATCATGTAGGTCAAGTTTGATACTGAAGGCCTAGAAGCTTACTGGGAATGTTCTGGTGTGACCCAATGTGGAATGACTGAAGAAGCTCAAATCTGATATTCCTGAAACATCTGCAGCACCCATGGGTCAACCTCTTGGTATGATCAGAGCTTGCAAATGATACTTGACTCCTTCTTCTACCTTGACTCTAGCCAGAACCCAAGCCTAGTGTGTGGGGTCTACTTATAGGGGCAGTGGTCTTTCTTCCTAAGTTACTAACTTATAGCTAAATCTTCTCTGGAAGTGCTCTCATAGACACACAGATATGTAATTTACCAACCACAAGTTTCCTCACCCCAGCAAAGTTTGCAGTAAATATAAACCCTTTTATGTAATATTAAAAATATACCAATCTGTAATGTTGAGCCGAGAAATTGAATTGAAGCAGATACAGTACTTTATAACAGCTGCTATTTATCAAGATGTCCACATTTCTTTTCTCTGATGGTCTTTGGTAATAATGTGCATAAACTACCTTTCTGAGTAGTAGTTCCTCTGTGACTATTATGTGTCATCTTTTTTTCAGTCTTCAAAGCCAAGAATCACAGTGATGATTAACTGAGTGGTCAAGATCTAGAGGCTTTTCCTCCTTAGGAATGAGGATGGTAAGGGTTGTATGTCTCTCCAGGTATAGACCCTTATTTGGAAGAACAGACATGGATTTCGTAGGAGTATTGTTTACCATTGTTTTTGATGTCACCAACATAAAATGTTCTTTTTGATGCCATGAGCTCGTGACAATGGTGTGGCAAGCAGGTGCCCTTTGGGAGAATATTGATTTGAAGCAGCCAACACTATGGATCCAATGCAAGGTACTCACATTTCAGATAGCAGTTATACTCAAACATTCCCTACAGAAAACGTGTCACATCTCACTCTCCTGGCATCCTTGTGTGCAACCATACCATTTCTTCTCCAAAACTAGATTCTGAAGATAACGTTGTAAACACAATGCAGTCATATAAATATAATTTATAAGTACTTTGGAAAGGATGGTCCTGAATTAATTTGATTAAAGCAATAAATTATTCTTTATCTGTTTCCTTGTGACTGCTCAGGAATAGAATTAAACTCATGTGAATATGAAGCGAAAGATCTCCCCTCTCAGAGCCTGTGGAGCTTGTAGAGTGATAGTTAATGTTTTCTATGATATTTATTTAGCTAAACTGGCTGATTAGACAGTAAGCAGACTAGAGGTTAACGATCTTTGTTATTAGTATTATAAAAAAATTTAAAAAGAGTAAGATAGGGTTAATGATGTATGCCATTATTATTATTATGGAGATTAAAAACATGTGTTTGTGGGGGGCAGTGAAAAAATCGGGCAGCAAGCTGTGAGCAATTAGCAAAATTATATCATTGTCTAACCTTGTAATTAATTGCTTTGTTTAGCTGTAGTACTTTTTAATGTTGGTCTTCATGGCCTGCATGTAAATATAAAAATCTGTACATTCTTCTAGATCTGTGCAATGAAAGGAAGTTCTTTATGGTTTGGTATACCTGCTAATGAACTTACCAGCTGATACCAGAGAAAATGCCAGGGAAGAGATAAGCCAGCTCCAGAGTGTCTGGACTTGGTGGAGTCAGTGGAGACACTGGAGGCCTTTTGAGCCTTGGGAGAGATGGAACCGTATGTATCAGATGGGAAGAGTAACTCAGGATAGTTTATAGCGCTGTCAGATCACCAGAGTTAAAGGAAGGCATTTTATAGCTGAAAATAGAAGCAGGGCAATTGAATATACTTACCATGGAGAAAAGGTCAAAGTTCACTCTTGCCCAGCTCACACCTCATTTAAAATATCACATTTTGCCTCATCAAATATACAAATCCTATGTTTTAACAAAATAAAATTTATACAACAGCAATATAAAAAATGTACCTTATGACTCTATGACTTATTTGTGTGTGTGTGTGTGTGTGTGTGTGTGTTCTGTGGATTATTCAGTCAAGAACAAAACAAAAAAAAATAATCAAAGCTTGGTTTCCTCTCACTTTCTTTTTTAGGATTGCCACATTTAGGAAACGCAAGAGCAGGGTGTTTGGCTAAATCTGAATTTCAGATAACTGTGAATCATGTTTCCACGCAAAACTCGATGTCTATTTATACTTTGAAAGTAGTGTGTTGTTTACTTGAAATTCAGAAGTGATGGGAAATTCAGATGCATCTTAGCTGGTTACCCTAATTATTTAAAATTTTCTAGGCATTGTTGCTCTAGTCACAGTTAGTATATTCAGACATTACGTTTGAAATGAGTTGTTCTCAAAGGTGTAAAATGCAACGATTTCTCCTAGGCAGTTAAATTCAAACTTGCAATATTTTTCTAAAGGACACCATTATTTGTGTATGTTGGATTCATAAGAACATTTACATTTATTTATAAATATACTGTGTCCCTTTGTTTTTGTTGGCCTATGTGAATTTGTAAGTGAAGGCTTTTTTCTCTAAGTTTTTCCTTCATGTTCCTGTTCTTTTAGCTAGACACCGATGGCAGGAGGGTTTGATGGATTGAGGTAAACAAGGCAGCATTCACACAATGGTGGGAGTTATTTATCTGTTGCTGACTTTGCTCACCTTCCAACATTCCTCTGCCCTGCATCCATATCCCTGTCCTAAAAATGATAAATGATGTTCACGGAGTTATTGATTCTAATTACTCACAGAGGACATTTCTAATGTACACACTTCCTATTCTCTTAATTAAGGAAGAAGTCATAGAGATCTGAATTTTTATTTGTGGTGGGTATGTAAATTCAACTCTGCTGAAGGAGCAGGAATCATTTCAGCATTGTGACAGGATCCTCTTTGTGCCCATTTCCTTTGCAGTCATGATCATGAAAGGTGACTTTCTTATCCACTCCATTAAGTATTAGTGCAATTCGAGTTAGACATGGCTAGTCAGTGAGTACATTTGCCCATTTGTCACACTGACCCTCTCACACAAAGTAGGCTTTTTATTTTTTTAAATTCTGCTTAAAGGCATATTGAATCATTCTAATATAATGTTATTTAGCCTGTGAAGTGTATTGGTAAACATAAAGTATGAATTGAAAATAAGAAATTCTGGGCCGGGTGGTGGTGGTGCATGCCTTTAATCCCAGCACTTAGGAGGCAGAGGCAAGTGGATTTCTGAGTTTGAGGCCAACCTGGTCTACAAAGTGAGTTCCAGGTCAGCCAGGGCTATAAAGAGAAACCCTGTTTTGAAAAAACCAAAAAACCAAAACAAAATGAAAATAAGAGATTCTCTAAGATTAGGTAACTTATTTCAGTTCTGATGATTTTTTCTTAAGAGTTTTTAAAAATTAATTTGTTGAATTTTGTGGATCATTATCTTTTTTTAATTGAAGCTATCTAAAGCAAAGAGCCTGTCACTTTGAAAATACTACTTTTAAGTTGTTCCTTAGATTTCAATAGTTTTCTTGTATCTACACTTTTTTATTTTCTTTGGGGAGCCAGATTTCATTCTATAGCCTAGGCTGATCTAAAACCTACTATATTGTAACCATGGGCCTTTCTATGACTGACTACCTGTCCCCAAATAATGACATGGAGACTATATTTATTTATAAGCTTTTGGCCTTATCGCTAGGCATTGTTTTCTACTACCTCATAACTTAATTACCTTGTTTATACTAATCTAAGTTCTGCCACACGGCTGGGTAGTTATCTCTCCTTCCTTCCTTGCCTACTTCTTCCTCCATGTCCAGTTGATTGAGTCTCCCCTCATCTCATTCCTTCCCAGAATTCCTCTCTCTCCTTCCCTCCTTTTCCCTCTCCCTCTCCCTCTCCCTCTCCCTCCCTCTCTGCCCCTGCCTCTCTTGGCAAGTCTTATCTTGTTATTCTGCTTTTTTCTATAAACCATAGGCTTTTTATCCTAACCAATCAGAATGTGTTAGAGAACATTGTTTACTAAATATTATTAGGGCAGGAGATGCTTAACAATACCAAGATCCAGCCTATAATCAGATCTCTGCTGGCTGAGAAATCAGCATTTGAATAAAAAGAAGATAATCTTTATATAGTGCACAAAACCACCACTCCAACACTATGTAGCTTAAGCTGGCCTTGAACTAACTGCAGTCCTACCGCCTCAGCCTCCTTAGTATTGGGATTTCAGGTGGGAGCCTCTAAACCTGGCTTCTGTAGACACTGTATGTAAAGAAAGATATATAGGCACTCATTGTCCTTTTTTAAAAAAAATTCTTGAGATCTTTTCTAAAGTCACTAAAATCCATATCTTTGAAGGCAATAGTGACACAATCCAACTTGATTATGATCCTATTTGAACTTAGATGGATGAAGGGGTAATGTCTTAGGATTGACACGTTTCAGGCACATTTCTTGAGGCTTGTTGTAGGGTAAATTCTCACTGAAATTCTTTTTTATTAAACTAATAAAATGTATTTTAAAACATACAACTTAGTATTGCCTTTTTAAAAGTCATCAAAATAATTTATAGTAGTTAAATGCCTCTTAAATATATGTGATATCTTCTGAAGCTAAAAATAATATGCACTCAACCAGTTTTTAAAATCTATTTGGAACATAAAACATGATAGAAGTAGAAAAACATCTCTTTTGAAGTCCTCTATGAAAGAAAATAGTGATAGGTTCTTGATTAGATAGATATCATTCCATCTCCAAGGGAGAATCTGCAGCGTAACTGTGGCTTCATAGATGAAGGGTAGTGTTCCTTCTGTTTCTATTTTTTGGAATAGTTTGAAGAGTATTGGTATTAGGTCTTGTTTTCTCCATGTATGGTAATTGAGAGTTTTGCTGGGTATAGTAGCCTGGTTGGCATTTGTGTTCTCTTAGGGTCTGTATAACATCTGCCCAGGATCTTCTAGCTTTCATAGTCTCAGGTGAGAAGTCTGGTGTAATTCTGATAGGTCTGCCTTTATATGTTATTTGACCTTTTTCCCTTACTGCTTTTAATATTCTTTCTTTGTTTTGTGTACTTGGTATTTTGACTATTATGTGATGGGAGGAATTTCCTTTCTAGTCCAATCTATTTGGAGTTCTGTAGGCTTCATGTATGTTTATGGGCATCTCTTTCTTTAGGTTAGGGAAGTTTTCTTCTATAATTTTGTTGAAGATATTTACTGGCCCTTTAAGTTGGGAA
>JADRCD010077061.1:0-10676 GCA_019843815.1 Montemys delectorum | reverse complement strand
ACCATGAGGAGAGAAAGAGCCAGCAAGTGAAGGAGGGGACCATGAGGGGAGAAAGAGCCAGCAAGTGAAGGAGGGGACCATGAGGGGAGGCTGAAAAGACTTCGAGAGAGCTGGATCAAGAAAGGACAGAAAAATGCAAATAGTGTGGGAATGTTATCTGGGAGGAAGCCTGACTAGTATAGAGGTTTAGAAAGGAGAAATAACTGCTCAGTATCTGGCTTAAGGCAGTTTTAGTAAGTCTTAGTTTCTGTGTGGTTATTGGGGAATTAGCTGGTTAAGGGATAACTGCTGCTGCACTAATTTTATGAATCTAGAATCATAAATAATAATTTTACAAACAAGGCTGTCTCCTTGTAAAGGTAGGGTTCAAGAGATCAGTCTTGGACGAGGAAGACAAAGCTTTTATATATAGCTCTGGGGTAGGGGGCCCAAGTGGGGAATTTGGCAGGCAAAATAGGTGGAGTTACAGGAAAATAACATAAGTATAACAAGTTACTCATGACAGTATCCTGAAATAAAGACATGGTTGCAAAGTGGTCATAAAAGGTAGTCATAACAACCTTTTGAAACAAAGATAGGGCTGCAAGATAGCTATAACAACTTTCTGAAACAAAGACATGCTTGCTGTTTCCTGGAACAGGCAGTGCAGACCATTTGTAGTTAAGGTTACAGGCTGGGCATAGCCTGTTCTTGAGAAATAGGGATTTAATCCTAAACAGGAATGAACCTGTTTTTACTATAAGATGGCTGTGAAGCCTAAGATGGAGGCAGGCTGGTGCATCAGTGTTAATAACCCTTCTGAAAAGTCCTTCAGGGCTGCTTAAGAGCCCTGGCTGCTTGCAGAGGACCTTAGTTTGATTTCCAGCTACCACATGGCAACTAACAGTTCCAAGGCATCTAACTTTTCTGGTCTCTGCAGGGACCAGGCATGTACATAGTATATAGACATACATATATGCAGGCAAAGTGCACATAAAATAATTTAAAAAAATAAAAATAACTCCTTAGTTTCTGGTAGTCTGTGTGGTGTCTCTTAGAATCCCATCCTCCCTTTCCCCCAGTCCCCACATTCAAAACCTTGCACTGTGTAGGTCCTAGAGATCAGACTTGGGCTTAGCAACAAGTCTCTTTGCCTGCTTGTTTTTTACTTGTTTTGTTTTGTTGTTATTGGTGTTGTTTTTCAAGACAGGGTTTCTCCTTGTAGACTAGGCTAGCCTTGAACTCAGAGACCACCCTGTCTCTGCCTCCTACTTACTAGGATTAAAGCAGGCGCCACCAGCAGGGCAGTGGTGGCCCATGCCTTTAATCCCAGTACTTTGGGAGGCAGAGGCAGGTGAATTTCTCAGTTCGAGGCCAACTTGGTCTACAGAGTGAGTTCCAGGACAGCCAGGGCTATGCAAAGAAACCCTGTCTAGAAAAAAAAAACCGAAAAAAAAAAAAAAAAAAAAAAAAAAAGGTGCCACCACCACCCTGCCTCGTTTATTTTTCAGTTCTGGATTTTGAATATTCTTGTGTGTGTACAGGTGTCTGGGAGGCAGAGGACAACACTGGGTGTTGTCCATTATGCACTGCCTCCCTTGCATTTTGAAATAGGGTTTCATTGGCCTGGAACTCACCAAGTCCGCTAGTTAGACTGGCCCATGAGCCTCACAGGCTTGCCTGTTTGACCCTCCCTTAGTGTTAGCCACCAGACTCACTCTTTGATATGGATTCTAAGGATTAAACCCAGATCCATTGGGTATGTGAGATGTTGCAGTGGGTAAAGGTACTTGCTTTTAACCATGACTCAGTTCCAATCCCAGGACCCACATGATGGGAGGAGAAAACCAGCTCCTAGGTATTGTCCTCTGGAACTCCTAGGCATGATGGCAGGTGCACCCCCCACCCCTGAGAAATGTAATAGACTAAGGTCTTCATAAAAAAGAAAGAAAGAAAGAAAGAAAGAAAAAAAGAAAGAAAGAAAGAAAGAAAGAAAGCTGCTTGGTAAGTGTGTAAGTATTCATTACTCTCTTTTCTCTACTTTTTCTTGATTATTTTATTTCTCCAGACAGTCTCATGGAGCCCAGGCTAGCCTCAAACTCACTATACAGCCAAAGATGACTTTAAACTTCTCACCTTTCTGCCTTGTCTCCCAAATGCCATGATTTCAGGGTACACCACCATGCCAGGCTTTATTAACTTCACTGATCTGTAGATTTGCCCTAGGACTCATACATACCAGGCACACACTCCACCTTACACTGGAGCTATATTCCCAGTCCCGTGTTCGATTTATTTTTTTTAGGGCTGGAAAGATGGTTCAGTGGTTAAGAGCACTTATTGCTGTTTCAGAGAACCAGAGATTAGGTCCCAGCACCCACATGGGAAGACTTACAGCTTACAACCACCTGCAGCTCCAGTTCCAGGAGATCTAATACTGTTTTTTAGCCACCATGCCCACTTGCGTACACATGTTGCACTTACTTACAGTCACATATGTCCACACATGCATGCACATAAAATGATTTTTAAATGTTTTATTATTGTTAATTATGTGTAGGTGTGTGAGTGTGTAAGTGCAGATGAGTGTAGGCATCTGATCTCCTGGAGCTGGGGATCATAAGCTTCTGGGTGTGCAAAGAACCAAACCTGGGTCCTCTGGAAGAGCATCAAGTGCTCTTAGCCACCGAGCTGCCTTTTCAGCAACCCCATGTTTTATCTATACATATATATATATATGTATATATATATATACATATATATATTATATTATATATATACACATATATGTATGTATATATATATACATATTTTTAAAGGTTTATTTACTATGCATAAGTACATTGTAGCTGTCTTCAGATGCACCAGAAGAGGGAGTCAGATCTCATTACGGATGGTTGTAAGCCACCATGTGGTTGCTGGGATTTGAACTCAGGACCTTCAGAAGAGCAATCAGTGCTCTTACCCACTGAGCCATCTCTCCAGCCCCAGGTTTTATATTTTATATATTTAAAGCAAGCCAAAACAAAAAACAAAAAACCCTGCATGATTGAAAGATATTACATTTACAATGACTACAGACTCATACCAGTAAGTTTAAAGAGAATAAACCAGAACAAAGCATGGAACACAATTACTACTTCAAAAATGATATGGAAAACTAAACGTGGGAGCCAACACCAGGGATCCAAGTCTCAGGCTTGGAGGACCCTGGAGCCAGGCTAAACTGAACTACAAAGCGAGATCCTGTTTGGGTTTAGTTTACTTCTGTAAAGCCAGGTATAGTGGTGTAGACCTATAATCTCAGCACTTAGAGGCTGGGAGCCAGAAGATCAAGGAGTTCAAGGTCAGCCTCAGCGACATAGTGAGTTGAAGGCCAGTGTGGACAACATGAGACTGTCAAGAGAAAAGGGGGAGGGGGACGGAAGACCCTTAAGCATTTGTCACTTATCACTGCTATGAACTTTATTTTCAGATTATCTAAATGGCCCTCTGAGGTGTGAAGTTTCTCTGTACAGAATTAAACTTATAAATGAAAGGGTACTAATAGTGTCAGAAAATCATATTTTTATAATCCCAGTGGAATGAAAGGGTCATCAGTGGACAGTAAAGCTTCTTGGTGAAAGTTTATGCCTGTCACATGTGAAATTAGGAGGAGGCTGGGGCCCGCCATGTACAAGGGAAGATCGTGCCCAGGAATACTGTACTCTGTGGAATAAGTGAAAAACAAGCCTTCCACTGTGTTGTCACTGAAACAGGGGAGCAGCTCATTAGAGAAGTTAGTTTATGATCAAATAACCATTTATACACTTTAAAACACATAAAAGCACAGAATCATGTATCCATACACACATGCACAAACACATATACATACACAAACTAAAGATACGTTTCTAAACATACTGACACGTTTGAGCAAATGCCTCTGTCCAAAAGAAGACAGACTAGGGACCAGGAACTAAAAGAAAGAAGATTGAGTCTAGTATCAAAAAAAATTAACCACCAGGGAAAAAAAAAAAAAAAAAAAAAAAAAAGGAGACAAGTCTGCCTCCCAGGGAGAACTCAGGTTAGTCTGCTGGGAGTGTAATTACCTCTGCCTGGAAGAACAGGCACACACAGTGGGACTGGAAAGGAGAAACTGCCAAGAACCCAGCCTGCAGAAACCCTTGGTCACAAAGACTACAAGTTTTAAAACCCCTAAGGATTTTCTCCCAAGTCTGAATCCTTTTCCGAGGCCAGCCTAAAACTTGCAACCTGCCTGCCCCAGCCTCCTGAGAGCTGGGATTGCCAGCATGTGCCAGCATGCCCAGCCTAACTGGTTTTTAAGCTACTAAGTTTATAGTAATTCATTACATCAGCAACAACAAATCAATATGCTGCCTCTTCTCCTAGGAGAATAAGGAAAGGGTAACTAAGGGGTTGGGGGTGGGGGGTGAAGGGAGGAACCATAGGTTTCCTGGAAGGTCTTACAGTCACATCGACTTCATCCTACTATGGCTTATTTGTTACCTGTTTGAAATTAGCAAATTTCTAAGCAACAATATGTTGGTAACAATGAGCTGTTTACAGGATTAAGAATTAATGTTTTTAAATGCTTGACTAACCAAGTTAATTTTCTTTTTATATCTTAACATTTGCTCGTGGGTGTACACACAGTATTCTTTGAGCATGTGTAACTGAATACTCATCATGTACTTGGCACCGTACCCACAATGAGCTCCTGTTCACTGTAACCCCAAATATTTCCAACTGGAACTGCCACTAAGCTTCCATTCAACCAGCACCACTCCCCCACTTCTACCAAGTACACACTCTTAACACCTGACCTTTCCCACAGTCTCACGTTGCCTGGACAGATGAAATCAGGGTGGCGAGACCCATCTTACCCCTCCCAGGTCCTGTTTCCCATCTTACCCCTCCCAGGTCCTGTTTCCAAAGCTACCATCTTGGAATTTTGAGTTCTGAGGAAGACCCCAGCATATGTGGAGAACAGGGTACTTCCACTCCGACATCATCCTGCTTTTCTCTCTCTTGTCTCTCTGCATCTCTAACCTTTCCACGCTTTGCTGAGCTTGTAAACAGCTCCTACCTATAACTCCTAAAGAGGTTCATGCTAACAGGACACCCAGGCCTCACCCAGGCCATTTAGAGGCAGCTAGGATGGACTGGGGATATCTTTACTGTGGCTCATGGACTTCTCAGATAATGAAGCCTAAAATTAAGACAGGGTACTCAGAGCCAAGTGTGGTGGTTCACACTTGTAATTCCAGCACTCAGGAAGCTGAGGCAGGAGGATTGCCCATGTGTTCCAGACAAGAATGAACTACATAGTGAGTGCCATGCCAACAGTGGCTACAATATAGATGCTTTCTGATAAAGCCAACTTTAAAGACAATAACAACTCTGGATACAGTGGTATACACCTTTAATCCTAGTACTTGGAAGGCAGAGGCAGGTAGATCTTTGTGCGTTTGAGGCCAGCCTGGCCTACAATGTTGAGTTGTAGGACAGCCAGTGCTATGTATTGAAATCCTGTCTCCAAACACTGGAATCTCAAAATCACTCACACATGTCCCCTACCTAACACTTTCAAATCATTTCTTCACTTTTACAAGATCAACTTGGTTTTCTTAATTTCACCCAGCCCATCTTCTAAGCTCCAGCTCCAGAGTGCTACCCTCTCCCCCATGCCTCAACCATCTTACCTTTCTTACCCCAGAAAAAATTACTGGTCTGGGCTTGCCTGATGTCCAGATCAGCATGCCCTTTACCTAGTCAGGTTGGAACCCCGTCCTCTCCTCTTAAGACTCAATTGACTCTTTAGGGGTAGGATGTATGTGTGTGTGTGTGTGTGTGTGTGTGTGTGTGTGGCAGAGACAGACAGACAGAGGGTCTCATATAGTTAATACAGTCAGGCTGGCCTTGAACTTGGTATGTAGCTGAAGATGACTTTGAACTCCTGATCTGTACCCAGTGCTGGGATATTACAGGCCAGGTGTGTGTCACTATACCCAGATAGGTTTCAAATCTTACAATGAGGAAAATAGTTTTCAAATTCTTTGGGCTTTGGAGTGTTGACTGGGTAGTGGGCCTAAGGATGGAGCTGTGGGTTTGCAGACAGACATAAGGTCTGTAACATAGCTATGGCTACAGCTTCACAACAGGTAGAACTGGGCAAACCTATGCCATCTCTAGGCTTAATCCTCTCTGTACTTAAAGGCTAGACTGAATTACATTTAAACGCGGAGATTTCACCCATCAATTCCAGCAATGTTGCATAATGGCCACAAGGAGGCAGGCAATCTCTTCAGCTCAGTTTAAAGCTGAAGAAATGAGCCTCAAAAAAATGGAATGCAGCCAGGCGGTGGTGGCGCATGCCTTTAATCCCAGCACTTGGGAGGCAGAGGCAGGTGGATTTCTGACTTCCAGGCCAGCCTGGTCTACAGAGTGAGTTCCAGGACAGGCAGGGCTACACAGAGAACCCTGTCTCGTAACCCCCCCCCAAAAAAAACAAAACAAAAGAAAACAAAAAATGGAATGCAATGGCTTCAAAGAGGAACCGGAGCACTATAGGTCGGCTCAGAGTATGGACTGGGATGCAGCATTCAAAATTCCAGTCTGAGGACAAGAAATCAGGAGTCCCAGAGCTATGGGCACAGGAAGGGGAGCTATGGGCACAGGAAGGGGAGCTATGGGCACAGGAAGGGGAGCTATGGGCACAGGAAGAGGGTCTTTAAAGAGGCAGAGGCTGTACTGCTGTTGGGTTTGGTGCTTATAAAACAGCTACTGAGGCTTTGGAGCTTGGAGACAGGGGAGTAGACAGTCAACTTGGCTGCCTCCCCTTCCCCAACATGAGATGGGGGAAGACAGAGCAGTTACCTGGGACTCAAAGGGTTAATCTCCAAGAAGTCATTCTGGTTTCTTTGATTGTTTTTTTTGAGACTGGGTCTCACTATGGTTTGGCTGGCCTGGAACTCATGGAGATCCAACTCTGCCTCCTGAGTGTTCAGATGAAATGCATACACCAACATACTTTGCTTATTTATTTGTCCAGGTATTAACCATATCCTTTGACCCCTACTCTGCCCAAACCCCCCTTTCTATGGGCCTGAACCCCAAAATAGCAATTTCTCTGAATTTCTTCTCTGGTATAATTAGCTAGAGCCTTGGGATCCAACCCTAGAGCCAGTCCTGATTATCCATCAAGCCCAGGAGTCATGGACTTACCCTAAAGAAGGACTTTGCATAGTCTCTTCTCCTTAATGAGGCCCATGGACCAAAAGGCCTCTGTGTTTTCCTGCTACACTCCCACATTGTAGCTCAGACAAAGGGATTCCTTGTGTCTCAACTTCAGGCAAGCTTCCTTGTGACCAAATTGTGGAAGGCTAGCCAGAATGAGGGACTAGTAAGTAAGGACAGAGTCAGAGATGACAAGATCATCCCTGAGTGTCCAAGACTATCCAAGAGTGTCTCCAGAACCCTGAGACCTTCACTCTCCTTATTCCCAAGCAACAGTGGGATAAGATACATAAAAATGCAGAGGTCTAGCTGAGCAGCAGTGGCACACTGGCACTTTTAACCCCAGCACTCAGGAGGCTGAGGTAGTCAGATCTCTAGTTCAAGGCTAGCCTGATCTACAGACTGTGTTCCAGGACAGCCAGGGATACACAGAAAAACCCTATCTCCAAAAGCAAAACAAACAAACAAACAAACAAACCCACAGAGGCCTAAAAAGGGAACTGAGAAGGTGTGAAGACACTCAGGCTACACTCCCATGACAGATCTGGAGGCAGGAATCAGGGATGAAGGCAGCCCAGGGCCAGACGAGAGTCTGCAGTAAAGTGAGCCAAGCAGATCTGGGAGCCTAGGTGGAGGCCTCTGAGTTTCATGCTTGCTAAGAGTATCCTTATAACCCTGGACAGGGATGTAGCCATACAAGGGAAATCCTTGAGAACAACATGAAAACGCCATGTTTGAAAAGTAAGAACTTGAGAAAAGCAGCACACACGTTTGCCAGGAAAAGCGATATGTTCCCTCTCACAAGAGGACGTTAAATGCCACACCCACAAAGGACTGGTACAGAGGAAGCACTCATGACAGGTAATGACATCACTCAGCAGGCATGAAAGGGTTGGTCTCCCAACTCTAAAGGTATCTAGGAGGACCAATCCATGGAGGTTTACGCATTTGAAACAAGGTCAGTTCTCCATTTTTTTGTAAGTGGTATCCCTGGCACCTAGGCTTTGGATGAGGTGTATCCCCATCTCCTGTGATCTCCTAGAGACCCTACTTCCATAAAACTCACCTCACTGGGGAGGGCCATGGAGATACCCTTACACCAGGAGCCACAGGCTAGGCCTCTAGAGTCAATATCTCTATGGAAATAGCTCTAGGGACCCAATAATTGAGGGATAAATGCAGAGGCTCCCCAGGAACCAGACAGATAAGCCAGGTTTCCATAGTAACCGATTGTAGTAAAAACCTCTGTCTAGTTGGGAGTGGAGGGAAAGTTGAGGGAGATTTGGGCCAAAAGTTGAAAGAGCCACCAAGTACAAATGGGGAGGAAAGTTTTTACAAGAAGGTCACATCATCCTGGCACTGTCCCCAGTACCAGTGAGCCTCAAAGCCCTGCTTAGCATTGTCATCCTCTGATGGCTCAGGTGGTCCACCCTGGAGCCCGTCCCCTGGGAGCTTCCATGTAGCTGTTAAGCTCCCTAGCTTGGCGGATGTCATGTCCACCTCAGTCCTGGCCCTGTCCTCACTGGGGATAACCTTTGCCCAGTCAATCTCAGGACAGGAAGGCCCAGGGAGTCCTTGTTCATCCAGTTCTCTGGGGGTCACAGTGTCCAAGAAGCTGCCAATGGAGACACTGTCCAGCCGGTCAGCTGAACTGGTGTCTGGCAAGCTGTCCCAACTGCCCCGCCTTGAGCGTCCTGGGCTTCCCCCAGTCAGACTGTATTGACTGCTGGTGAGACTGCTGCAATGGCTGGTCAGTGTGCCCCGCTCCTCCAGCAGCCAACGCACCGCCTCAATACCCTCGTTCAAGGTCACCAGCTGCTGCAGGATCTTCACATCGATAGCTCGAAGATAAGCCTGAAGAAGTGAAAAAAGAGATTAGTTCCAGGTTTCAGGCGGAGCTTCCCAGATGTTTCCCTAACCTCGAGGTTCAGCCAGCTACACTTTGACTTTAAAAAACACGTTAAGAAGCCCGGTGGTGGTGGCGGCGCACGCCTTTAGTCCCAGCACTTAGGAGGCAGAAGCAGGCGGATTTCTGAGTTCAAGACCAGCCTGATCTACAGAGTGAGTTCCAGGACAGCCAGGGATACTCAGAGAAATCCTGTCTCGAAAAAAACAAAACAAAAAAAGCAAAAAAACAAAACAACAACAACAACAACAACAACAACAACAAACACGGAAAGAGATACGGGGTTTAGAGCAAAGAGACTCCTGTTTAAATTTTCAGATCGAGCTAGGCTGGAGATAGAGTTCAGTGGAGATCAACTTGCCTCCTTAGCGTGTGTGACATCCTGGGTTCCATCATGCCCTGCACCAGACAAAAAAGCAACTTCCCAACCAGGCGGTGGTGGCACACGCCTTAATCCCAGCACTTGGGAGCAAAGGCAGGCGGGTCTCTGAGTTTGGGGTCGGCCTGGTCTACAGAGTTTACACAGAGAAGCCCTAGCTCAAACAAAACAAAACAAAACAAAAAATCACCACCAACAAAACAACTTTCCTATTGATTAGCCACACAGTTCTGAGTAGCTATCCTATTTTCCTTGAGCCTCGGTTCCCTTGATTGAAAAACAAGGCTAAATCATTCACTTTACAGCACGGGAGCAGGGATTGTGAAACGCTATCAGGTGTGCAGTTTCTACAGCGGAGCCTTTGTAGATGCTAAATATTAAAAAATGAGGCTGGGGGGTTGAGTGTAGCTCAGTGGGAGTAACACCTGCCCAGCATGCTCTAGATCCTGGGTTCTATCCCTAGCACTGGATAAACTAATGTGGTAGTGTGTACACTTGTAATCCAGGCACTCGGGAGGTAGAAGGAAGAGGAGCAGAAGTTCAAGGCCATTCTCAGCTATGTTGGCAGTTCAAGACCAGCCAGAGCTTCATGAGATCCTGTTTTAAAATTAATGAAAATAATAAAATAAAACGAGTTTGTTTGTTTTTTTAATAATGGCTCATACATAGAACTTTAGCACCTAAGAAGCTGATGAAACACTTGGGAGGCAGAGGCAGGAAGATCTCTTTGAATTCAAAGTCAGCCTAGTTTACAAAGTGAATTCCCAGTCAGCTAAGACTATATAGTAAGACACAGTCTCAAAAATCAAACAAGCAAACAGAGAGGCTGAGGTAGGAGTGAAGAGTTTGAGGCCAGGGGCTTAAGAGATGGTTCAACAATTAAGTGCTGATGCTCCTGACGAGGACTGGAGTTTGGTTCATGCCGGGAGAATTTTGGTTTCTTTTAAAAAAACAGAACTAGGGGCTAGAAAGATGGCTCAGTGGGTAAGAGCACTGACTACTCTTCTGAAGATCTTGAGTTCAAATCCCAGCATTCACATGCTGGCTCACAACCATCTATAATGAGTTCTGATGCCCTCTTTTAGCATATAGGTGTTGTACATGCAGATAGAGCATTTGTATACATAAAATAAATTTTTAATTTTTTTTTTTTTTTTTTTTTTTTTTTTTTTT
>JADRCD010077058.1:8220-21620 GCA_019843815.1 Montemys delectorum | reverse complement strand
ATTTTATTTATATGAGTACACTGTAGATGTCTTCAGACACACCAGAAGAGGGCATCAGATCCCATTATAGATGGTTGTGAGTCACCATGTGGTTGCTGGGATCCGAACTCAGGACCTCTGGAAGAGCAGTCAGTGCTCTTACCCACTGAGCCATCTCTCCAACCCTTCAATGAGCAATCTTGCAGAATTCTGTTTTGCAGTAGAAATTTCCAACAGCTTAGATTTAGATCTCTATTTTGTCTGGATTGTATGAACTGAGTTTCTTTCAACTGTACTTCTCATAGGCAGACAACTTTAAGAGTATAAAAAAAAGTAGAGACAAGCAGTTACAAATATCTGTGACTTTAAGCATCCTTTGTTTACTTTTCTGTAAAACTGAGGCAAACACTACTATATAAGAGGACTATTGTAATGAATAAACTAGATAGTTTATGACAAACCCATGGTTTCTAGTACACATACTCCTTAAAAGATGATTATTTTGTCTATACAATTCAAGGAATGACCTTGCTTTTTCCTCATGTAACTCCATTTCCCCTATATGGCAGAATAAGAGGAAGGCTAGAATTCAGCTCATCCTTACAGCAGGTAGATAGTTGTCTTTCGTGTTTGCTTAAGATGGCCTCTGAACTGTAAGGAGAGTCTAAGTTACCATTATTTCCCAGTGCATTAAGTCTCAGCCAATGATGTAAAACCATTCTGAAGGAGCCCGTTGATTTTCTTTAGACTAGTGAGAGCTCTTTAAGCTGCTTGTAAAGCTATCTAGATCAGATGTTGACAAAGTTTTTCTGTAAAGGACCAGACAAACAACAAATATGTTAGGCTTTGAATTGTTTGTTCTGCTACAGCTATCAAGTCTGCTATTATTATCTGAAGCGATCATAGGGTCGTAAAGTGGATGAATGTGCCTGCTTCCCAATAGCCTATTTAAAATTTCAGTGGTGGGTTACATTTGTCCTGTGGATTGCAACTTGACAATCCCATTGTTGATTATAATGGGAACTGCAACCAAGGCAACATCAGCACACTCTGTGCACTGGGTCATGGGATGTGACATGACAGGTGGCAGGGAAAGTTAGAACTGCTGAGAAATTTAATCCCATCAGCCATCTGTGCAGTAGCTTTCTCTAATGAAAACAAGTGATACCAGCCACTGGCTACATCTCCTGGTCCTCCTAAGCACACCTATTTTGGGAGTTGTCACAGGCCTCTCCAGAACCTCAGCTCACACAGAGCCAGTCATCTCTGGGTTGACACTGATCCATTCTTTCTGACATTTGTCCTCTCCCATGAGATCTAAGAACATCATAGCTAACCAGAAAAGAGGCTTATGCCCTAGTCGTGGTGTGCTGTGTGATTTCACTAGAATGGTCCTCATAATTTGTAGGTAGAAGATGTGTCAAGTGACCCTTAAGGCCTTGACCAGCTTCTAGTAGTCTGTGAGTCTCTTGAGAGTAGCTTCTAAGGCTTAATTTTTATATGACAAAAATAGCTCTAGTTATTCAATTACTGTGTAACTGCTACAGTGCCATGTGACTTTCATACATCACAAGCCAAAAGGACTGAGTCAGGTGACTCAGGCACTCAGTGTGATCCTAAAATGCAATATGCTATGGGCTTGTTTTTAACTCTCCCTACCTTCGCACCCCTGATAGAGGTGGATGGCTGTGGCCCATCTCAAGGGAAAACACAAGTGCCAAGCCCACTTAGACAACCAACATACGTAGTATCTGAACTAAGAAGCTGATAGACACTTAAAGCCATATTAAAAGCAAGTTGGCTGGAAGTGAAAAGCACAAAGCGAAGTAATCTAATGATGAATATGCCCTAGAAATATAAGCAAGTATGACCACTGTATTTACATCTGGCTTAAGTAACTTAATCAAGCTTTGTGTGATCCTAAATCTAACTCCTTTATCACATATTCAAAGGCAAGATGGTCAGAGTCTTGCAATTTTAAGGCGTATGTGGTTACTTATTATCGAAAACTTGCCCTTGCTATGCAATCCACATGTAGAGCAAAATATTTCCATACCACACATTTTAGTACTTCTTGATTTTACCCACCCATTAACACTGTTTTTCTACTCTCCACAGTCCAGGGCATAAAGGTTCCATGGAAGAAGAAAGCAGCTTCTGTCAAAGCAAAGACTGTGTACAGACAGGTTTTATAGACTGTTTTTCCTGGGTTGGATTTCTGTTTTTTTTAAAAAAAAAAAAAAAAAAAAAAAAAAAAAAAAAACGGGATTTCAAGTGTATGACAGTCTTCACTACAAAGGAGCAGACGACCACCCTGCATGTCTGGTCACTCAATCAGTATAGTGATTAAGCTAAAAACCCTAGCAATGACACATGCTTTCCTTTGTATCTTTCACTTAAATTTAAAACAAAATGTTAACTTTCATTTGATGTTTGTTTTACTGTAGAGGCAAGACCCTTTCTTTGATCATAGATCTACTGTTTCTTTCTTACATAAACCACTCAAGCATACTGTTTACGAGTTACAATGCTGGTTTCTTTAAAGTACAGCAAGAACTTGAATATAGCAGTCTCACTCTCAAGTGGGTCTGCTGTTACTCTAACTAATGCCCTCTGATGCTTTGATGGAGGCTCTAACATTGCGACATGAGGCAAGCAGTTAGATCCTCTCACGAAAATATGTCATGTTTTTAATGCTGCCATTTACAAGTACTTCATAACCTCCCCCTCCCAACCAAATTGGGCACATTGCCTTAAAAGCTGAACGGTACATTCTTGAAATATGCTTTACCATGGATGACAAGATTACAGCTGAGTCATTTAGGAAATTGTTGAAGAGAACAAAAAAAAAAGTGTTGAGAACAGAATGTTGGAGGGGAGAGCGCCTTACAGCGAGAAACATCATGGGTGAAGAACAGTGAATGAGTGGGAGTTTCTCAAAACCATTGAGTGGGAAAGTTTGATGTTCTGAATCTCCTCTACATTTCAAGAAATATGTATTCTACAGCTTTAGGATTTTATTTTAAAACAAATTGGTTATCTTTTAGTTGATAGAGGTATGTGTTCATCTGTACCTCTTATTTCAGGCTAACATAACAAAAAAGACTCTCATTTTCCAGTCTTAAAGCACACTTCTTTTGCAAATCTTCTGTAAAAATGCTGTACATTTTAAAGTACCATGTTGCATTTCATTCAGAGAATCGTAGGGCCTGAGAATAGGACAGAGAAGAAAGCAGTTCTGAAACAGCCTTATAGGATTTCTTGCCTGCCATTGGAGAATGGCACACATCAATACTGGCAGGAGGTCCTGGGACATTGGAAAACAAAAGATAGAATCAGTGGGTGTAGGAGTTCTCTCAAGCAAACATTCAATGTTCAGATAAATCATAGTGGTTTCTAAAAAAGAGCTAGTGAGTGAGGATAAGAAAGAAGGAGAAGAGAGATCTGTGGCTGTGGAATGTGCCAGTCCTCAGTGAGCAGCAGGTATCAAAATCTAACCCTTTGGGGAAAGAAGATGTCATCTTATTGTAAGCCATATACTAGTGACTGAGGAGGGAATATTGTTTCCAGAATCCTCCTGGCTCAAAGCCTAGAGCCAAGGAAGGAGAACAATACAAATAATTAAGGGAGTGGTGGAATTAACTTACAGGGAATTCTTTCTACTTTTCTTTACTTGGTGAGATCAAGAGCAGTATTAATTTCACATCAGATAGGTCTTCTATCAGGAAACAGTATCCCTCTCTAGCCAAAGATGACCTGTTAGATTTTTTTTCCATTTCCAGCTTGGAGAATGTAACAAATTATGTATAGCTTGGGAAGGTGATGAACCAGGTCTGCTGCATCAGGGTCATATTTTAAGGTATCTAAAATGAGTAAACTTAAAATAGGAGCAAGAAATAAAAGAGTTATATTGCAAAAAGAAACATAAATCCCAAGAACTGTCTTCCTTTGTATTAATAGAGAATTTCTATAGATTCTTATCTTATATTGATTCTAAGTCATTCATGTCAAACCTTTTATGTATCTGCTTATTCTGTTATAAAAAGTACCACTTATATTACACACAATTTGAATAGTAAATATCTACCATACCCAATTTGCAGATGGAAGTACTAAGTTATTAAAAAGTTATTTTGTGTTCAGATATAGAGCAAAGCAATAAAAAAGCCAAGAATATGATGTAATTTTCTAGATGACAGAAGAAAAGCTAACCTATATTTTCCAATCAAATTCAAGTTATGAAGATTTTTTCTTATGGCTATAATGTAGCCCATAATTTGTCACTCAAATACCACTTCCCTATACTTGTAATAATGAAGCATCTTTAATCATCTTATTACTAGTCTAGTGCATGACACAGTTGACAAAGCACTGCTCTTTTATTCCCTTATTGATGCACTGTAATGATTGGATGGTCAAAATGTTTTCAGGCTGCTTTATTCCTCATCAATATTTGCTGTTTTAAAAACCCATTTAGGTTCCTGATTTCTTGAGTGATGCCTTCAAGAAGAAAAAGTGTCAAGTCAGAGTTAATGGCTCATTTTCCAATGTGGCTTTTGTTTGGAATCTATTTTAGAAGTATGCATTTTGTGTTCTCCTTTCCAAAGGTCACTCTCAAAGGATAAGTCTGCAATTTTAGAGCTGGTTAGAGCTACCATTAGCCAAGGGAAAAGAACTCTTGGGAGACAGGATTAGTAGAGTGAAAAGGTTAACATTGAAAGTTTGATTCGACAAAGTGTCCTTTGTTGTACTGTTGATGTGACTTTGATCACAAACTCTAAAAAAACCTTTAGGTTTCATCTGTTTGTCAGTCAAACAAATATGATATTAACTTTATAAGACTGAGTATTGTGAAGAAACAGTTGTGAATTCTACTTTTCTAATCATTTAGCATTTTATTTTTAAAGCAATATATGTTTTAATTTTTTGAAATTAAAATACAATTATATACTTTCTCTCCTTCCTTTCCTCTCTTCAACCCTTGCTTCCTCTCGAACCCATAGCCTCTTTTTCTTTAATTGCTATTGTTAGACACATACACATGTACACACACACACACACACACACCATAAAATTTCCCCCTTCAATGTTAGCATGTCTATTGGTGTTGTTCTTGTTTAGGTCTTCTTTTGGCAGCCATATTACTGAGTCATATTCATTATGGATGAAGCTTTTTTGCTGTTTCTAGGAAACACAATCTCACAGCAGATCTCCTGGCCCTCACATTCTTTCTTCACCCTCTTTTCTGTGATGTTGTCTTAGCCTTAGGTGCAGGAGTTGTTCTGTAGATGTATCCATAGGAACCTAACACCCTGTGCTCACTTGTTTTCTGTATTTCGACTAGTTCTGGTTTTCTGTAATGGTCTCTATCTGTAGCAGAGAGAAGTGTCTTTGATGAATACGATTTTGTATTTCAGATGTCCTGGTAATACTTTACTTGAAGGAAGGGTTCCATTGTTAAGAGGTTTAAAAATCATGATGTAGCCCATTATTCATATTACAAATGAGGATAATGATGCACAGAAAAGCTGTCAAATACTAATTAAATCAAGAAACATTAATTATAAAAAGAAAGAATTTATAACAACTACCAGCTCTGCTTCACTCTTATAAACAACCTATTGGAAAGGCTACCAAAAGTTCTAAAGATAATCTCCAAATAAGAAAATGTTGTTATCCTATAACCTAAACTATTATATTATTAAGGATCACCTTCATATGTTTCCTTACTGAAAACTATATTTGATTATAAAGTGTATTGACTTGATTAAATAGCTTACCTAAAGAAATATGCAACATCCTTAGTCATCAGGGAAATGCAAATCAAAACAACCCTGAGATTACACCTCACACCAGTCAGAATGGCTAAGATCAAAACCTCAGGTGACAGCAGACGCTTGCCAGGATGTGGAGAAAGGGGAACACTCCTTCATTGCTGGTGAGAATGAAGCTGGTACAACCACTCTGGAAATCAGTTTGGCAGTTCCTCAGAAAATTGGACATAGTACTACTTGAGAACCCAGCAATACCACTTCTGGGCATATACCCAGATGTTCCAACATGTAATAAGGACACATGCTCCACTATGTTCATAGCAGCCTTATTTATAATAGCCAGAAACTGGAAACAACCCAGATGTCCCTCAACAAAGGAATGGATACAGAAAATGTGGTACATTTACACAATGGAATATTACACAGCTATTAAAAACAATGAATTCATGGAGTTCTTAGGCAAATAGATGGAACTAGAAAATATCCTGAGTGAGGTAACTCAATCACAAAAGAACATACATGGCATACACTCACTGATAAGTGGACAGTAGCCCAGAAGTTTGGAATACCCAAGATACAATTCACAGACCACATGAAGCTCAAGAAGGAAGACCACAGTGTGGATACTTTGGTCCTTCTTAGAAGGGGGATCAAATTCCCATGGTAGGAAATACAGAGACCAAGTTTGGGGCAGAAGCTGAAGGAAAGGCCATTCAGAAACTGCTCCACCTGGGAATCCATCCCATATACAGCTACCAAACCCAGACACTATTGTGGATGCCAACAAGTGCTTACTGACAGGAGCCTGATATAACTGTCTCCTGAGAGGCTCTGACAGTACCCAACTAATACAGAAGTAGAGGCTCACATCCAGACATTGGACTGAGCACAGGGTCCCCAGTGAAGGAGCTCAAGGAGCTGAAGGGTTTGCAGCCTCTTAGGATGAACAACAGTATGAACTAACTAGTACCCTCAGAGTTCCCTGGGTCTAAACCACCAACCAAAGAGTACACATGGTGGGACTCATGGCTCCAGCCACACATGTAGCAGAGGATGACCTTGTGGGACATCAATGAGAGGAGAGGCCCTTGGTCTCGTGAAGGGTCTATGCGCCAGTGTAGGAGAATGCCAGGACAGGGAAGTGGGAGAGGGTGATGGGATAGGGGGGTTTTCAGAATGGTAAAATTTGCAATGTAAATAAAGAAAGCATCTAATAAAAAATAAATAGCTTAATAATTGAGTCTTTCAGAAACAGTATTTTAACCCAAACTCACTACAAGGAAGTGAATATATATATTCCTATATATTCATAATAAATGGGTTGAATGGAGTACTCTAAATAAATTTCCTATGTTATGGATTAATCATTACCTTGGCAATGGAGCATATACCAGTTTTCTCCAAATGGACCTTCTCAAACTCTCAGTTTCATTTGGTGTAGTACCCAAATTATCCACTCTGTGTCACAAGTTAACAAAGCATTTTCTCTGTTTACTTAGACATCACTTTCATTCATATCAAAATGAAGTTTCAACTTTTCAAGCTCATATATCCAATTACTTATAAGGCAACATTTTATCTCTAGTGGAAAAAATGTGTTCTAGTTTTTAAAGATGTTAATGTATTTGAAGACATTTTTGGTAAGTATTAAACATTTTTACCTTTTGATGTCTGTCAAAATATGGGTGAAATTTAAATTCACATATTATATTTTCAAGTTCAAATGACTGTGTCAACATATTCTTCTGTACTTTAGTGTTTGAAGCATTTCATGTTTACAAGAAGGTATTTCATGCTTGCCACTGAAAGAGGTTAGTGTTTTATCTTAATAAAGGGCAAGAATCAAAATTCTATCTAAAAAAGGAAATTGATTTGATAACACTTTCCTTTTTCCTTACTGTCCTACACATGAACATGTTGGGAGAAGATAGAAGACTCAGGGACCTGAGGTGACACTGGAGCAGTGACAGGATGTTACAGGAAGGAGGTGGCAACTTAGAAAGTGTGAAAGCACCCTCATCATTGTACATATAAAGGGAACTGACAGAGACCTAAATGTGGAACAGTTTCTGTGGATGCTTTTTCCTTCTTTTCTATCATTATGTGTTCCTTCCTCATCACTGAAAGGGGGAAATGATATGCACCATAGGAGGGCAAGAGCCAGAACAAACTGTCTTCAAAAAATTTCCGTCCAATATGGAATTGTAAATTCACTGGGCAGACCTAAAGATGGATACCAGGAATGTATAATAAATGGAAGTGAAATTCCCCTTTGCATATTTTGTGCTGTTGTTATAGCAATTTTCCTTAGATAAAAAGCTTTGAAGATGTACTTTTCAGAAGATTTTCCCCACGATGATTGCTGTCTTAGAATGTCATGCAATTTCTTACTATTCTTAAGCTAAATTTACCCTGTCTTCTCTCTTAGGCAAATATCAATATTCCAATGGGAGCCTTTCGTCCAGGAGCTGGGCAGCCTCCCAGAAGGAAAGAGAGTACTCCTGAAACCGAGGAGGTGAGGAAGATAGCTAATAGAGACCAGCAAGGCCTGGTCCAGAGTCCTCCCAGAGGCAAGGTTTCTCAGTAGAGAAAGTCTGTGCCCCTCCCTTCCAATTCAGACAGTGTTAGTATTTGACAAAGATGCTTGAAGATACCAAGCTTGACTTCCAGTTATCAGAATTGATTTTGTGCACAGGTGCTTTTGGGCTAGTGCTTGTCACTGGTTTGGTAAGTTTACATTCATGGTCTATGATTAAACTGAGCAGGCTGTGTGTAGCACAGCTTCTGATGGGAGATTAACCTCAATTAGTGCTCAGTAAGTAAGCACATTAAATTACATTCAGATTCAAACAAACAATCATCTTGATCTTCCTTTGCAGAGCCTGCCCAACCTTAGGAGAACAAGCTGAGGTGGGACATGGCATCAGAAACAGGTCAAAAGATTGATGTTCTATGGCCTTTTAATTCTTTAACTATTCTGTGCTTCATTAAGCACTGGAAAACTTACCTCTTATTTACTTTATAAACTTACTATATAATTCTCTGGCAATTAGAATATGTTGTATAACAGCAAGGTAAAGGATTTATTACTAGAGCTTCCTTCTCTGGCCAGCCAGCCAGGAGCCCCTCTGCAGACCAGGCTAGTTAACTCCTTGTGAACCAGAGAGGAAAGAATCACACAGAAAAAAAACCACACACACACACAGAAGCAGAAAAATGGCTACATCACAACATTTGGATGGATGGATGGATGAATGGATGGATGGATGGATGGATGGATGGATGGGTGGATGGATGGGTGGATAGATGGGTGGATGGATGGATGGGTGGATAGATGGATGGGTGGATGGATGGGTGGGTGGCACAGAGTCCCTCCCCCTCCTGCAAGCCAAACCATCACATCATGCCATCTTTATTTCTTTTTTTCTGGTCTTTTTATAGACAAAAGTTCTTAGAAAACTATCTCATAAATAAAATGTTACATAAAATGGGAGTTACGGAAGGATATTGATATATCAAAGCAATGTTTCATTCTATATGCTCATTGTAAGTTCAAAGCAAAAGTTTCATATGGCCTTGCCTTATCATAGGGTATACCTGTGGCTTTATCCTTGGACCTGAATGCTTTTCCTTGAATATGAATTTGTCTCAAGCCTATTTCTCTTTTTAGTACAATTATGGAAGCTCATTGTATTGATTATTATGTAACCTTTATTTACTATTATGAGTGGACACATTCTATTCTTGATTTTAACTATTACATCTTTCTAGCAAAACAACTAAGACTACCTCTTAAAACTTTCTTCCTAAGATTATTTGAATCAAATCAAGAATTCTATAAAACCATTAATTCATCTAAACAGCATTAATTAATCTTTATGTTGATTTGCAGAAAATCTTCTCAGTGGGGTGGATTAATCACTAGAGACTATCATACTAATTTAATAGTGACAGGAAAGGCATATCAGCTGCAAGAAGTAATCCTGAGTTGAAGTCTCTTTGGGATCTTGCCTTTCAGAGGTCACCCATCTTAGGCCATGCAAAAAAGGTCAACTACCACCTCCAGGAAGGCTACCCGTTAGCCTGAGCCTTTCCTAGATGGCTTCTGACATTCCTTTGAAAACAAGGCCTTCCAAAGGAGTCTATTTAGACTCCCTCTCTGAATTTCCCTCTTTTATTCTTTACTCCTTGCCCAATTCAAATATGTTGCTAAAATAGAGACTAAAACTAATAATTGCAAGAAACAGAACATGTGCTTTTCCTCAGGTATTTATGTATTTACTTGTATGTGACTTTTCTGCTGAAATCTGAGGTCTGATTCTGAGGCTGGGGATGGGATTAAGGTTTTTGATCATCTTATCAGCACAAAAACTACAGCATTTTAAAAGGTAATGATTTCTATGGCTTTTATATTCGACTCACTACTTCAAAGTTTGCTAAGGTGACTTTGGTTCTGATTATGATCTTAGGTCCTCAGCTTTAGCCTCCAATAATGATGATGGCCACGGGACTCTGCCCTCACCTCCTTTTATTTGCCATTGTAGTTTTTCCTTCCCCACCTACCTTCCTTTTAAGCTGTATCTGTCACTACTACAACAGCTAGTCACAAGGTAACTTGGAACTGCTTTTTTTGTGTGTGTGAAATTAGCTGATACAACAGCTGAGGCATGGGGAGGCTCACTTCTTCCTTTCCCTTAGTGGAATGGCAGCCTTGGGTTCTTCCCTGTACAACATAAGTATCTTCCTTTGGAGGCTAGGGAAGCGCTTTCTTTTTGTTCTTTTCTTGTCCCTAGCCTGATGGTTTGGACACACTGAATAAAACTACCAAGGACCAATTTCACTTGGTTTGTGACCACATATAAAACCACTTATGTGTTCAAATGGCCAATTGATATTCCTCATGGGTAGAAAGGATGAGATATCCACAGAGATCCTGGGACCCTAGAGATGTTCCATGTACTGTGCTACTCTTTATTTTTGAGATTCTTTTGGTAGAAGAGAGAGCTAAGGCTATTCCTTACCCAATACAAGCAGGTAGGAACTCTTAGGGTTTGAGAGTTTAAGGGATGAAGCAACCTCATGACTCAAACTCTGGGTTGAGTCTCAAAATGAATTTCCCAGAGAAACACCATGAGGGGAGAAGTTGGGTAGCTTGTCTTAGCTATAAGGGTGCATTAAATAGGATTTTTATGGCTTGACTTCAGGCCCTAGCTACCTTCTGTGCACAGTTTGAGTGAAGAAATTGAATATGAGTTCAGAATAACTTCCCTATTCACACTTATTACTGTTATCTGTATTTACAAACTAAGCATTGTTTACATTCATAGGTTTAGGATTCATATCTAAGCCTCAAAATTATAGTAGAATGTGTTGTTTGTAGCACACCGTAACAGCACAGCTCACTTATGTCCTAGCCAGTTAGTCCCCCCTGTAAACTAGGATGGTCTTTCAAGCTTGACATTCTCTAAGAGATGAACAAATGGATGTGTCCTAGCAGGAAAACAGCCTGAGTCATTGGCTGTCTGACAAGCTCTGTGAACACTAACCGTCTCTTGTGTACCTGTGGCTTCTGACCAGTCCTTTGCTCTGCCTGCAGACATGAATTGCATCCCCTGTCAGTGGCTTGTTAGACATAGGCATGCTCCTGGCACAGGGCCTTCTATCCAAATCCCTTTGTGCCAGAAAAGTGGCTGCTTGCTTGAAGTGATCTAAGGGTATTAAATATTTCCTTTTCATCTTGTGTCTTCACAAGATGCAAACATAGTATTTAATTCTAGTCTAGTCACTTCTTAGTTGTAAGGCTTTGGACTTTTTTTTTTTTTTTAGATTTTTTTTTCATCCCTTAGTCTCAATGATGAGGCAGGGATAAAAGCAGATGTAGAGAGCTGGTGTGAGAATTAAATGTCTTAGCACATGTACCGAAGAACAGCTAGCAATTGAAGTGTATGCTATAGCAGTGAGACTTCTTTAGTTTTTCAACATGAAGAATACATAGGTCAAACTCTTTTGCCTCGTGTAAGAGAGCCTGGGGAAAAACTCAGTAGGGTATTTGCTAATAAAGAAGGGCATGAAGATGAGGTAGCTTGGCGATGCTTCAGCATACTGTAAAGTCTGTGATTCCTAAGGTGAACATTTCCCTTCCCAGTGCTGTCACTGAAACAGGGACTACTGCAGTGGTGGGAAGGCTTTCCTCACTCTCTTCATCTACCTTAAGGAATAAATAGCCTCTATTTCCCTGATGAGTTGAGATATACACAAAAAGGGCTACCCTCTGTTATTCAAGCGGAAGCATCTTCATTTATGCTTTAGTTTACTGTAATTCCCATAGAAACAAATTCACGGAAGCAGGGGACTCTGATCTCAGTTATGTTTTTTTTAAAAAAAAAAAAAACAAATTAGGCATTTTCTTTATTTACATGTAAACTTCTCCTTTCCCAGTTTCCCCTCCAAAAATCAAACAAACAAACAAACAAACAAAAACAACAAGAACAAACCCCTTTTGCCTTCCTCACTCCTCATGCCTGCCACCCCACCCTCTCCCACTTATTGGCCCTGGCATTCCCCTATCAGTTATGTTTTTTTTAAAGAAGGTAGAACTTCAGTGTAAAAATGTTCCCTGCTTCCCGAACAATGTCATACTATCAAATTATTAAATACAGTGACGATTTCACTATATACCACCTTATTAAATCAAATGGCAAGCCTTGTCATGATTAAAAAGAAAAAGAAAAAGAAAAGAAAAAGGCAGTCCACTGAGGTCTTAATAACTTGATAGGAAGATATCTAGTATTAAACATTACCATCATTAATCTGTGTACATTCACCTGCCCCAGACACATAAGTGCAGATATTGGCTGTATGTGTTAGATGTGTGAGCAGTGGAAGTGACTCACCTGGGAACTTAGCAGAGGAATCTGGAAACATTTTTCTCTTCATGCTGTTTTATTAATGTCTATACACCTCCAACTGTGGGAGCATTTATAATTGCCGAAACATTTTTCATTTCAATGCTACACATATTTAAAGAGAAGCAACACTTTACAGTCTTGTTAAAAATTCCTTCGTGAAAGCCAAGCAAAGAACATTCTGGAATGCCTGGTTCTTCAAGTGGGGGTTTTTACAGTTTTAATGACCTTTTCATCTATCTACACTTACAAATGATGAATGTGTTTTCATGGAGAAAAGAAGCCAGGCCTATGGCTCTGTACATGTACCTAAGGAAACAATATCTTCCAGGGATTTGCAGCATCCACATTGGGTCACTTTATCATTTAGTGTGGGTGACACATTAGCTACTTAATCAGCACTGTACTGGCTTCACAGGAAATAACTACAGTAAGTCCCATTAGCCCTTTTAAGAGGAATAACACTTCAGTCTTTTATGCCTGGTCATCTTCCACAATAAACAACGTAAAAGCATTTCTATAAGGGATACCTCTACCCTAGTCAGAGTTTGGGGAAACTTGAACACATTATTTCTCAATGTGTTAACCAATTTTAGAATGAAACACAGACAGGGACCAGACCTGGACTAACAGCACTAGCTTTATTGCTATCCTTCACAGGAAGCAAATATGAAGTTTCTTATTCCTGAGACACACACACACACACACACACACACACACACACACACACACACACACACAC
>JADRCD010077055.1:3365-19176 GCA_019843815.1 Montemys delectorum | reverse complement strand
AAAAAAGAAAAAAAAAGAAAAGGAAGGAAGAGTGAAAGAAAAAAGAAAGAAAGAAAGAAAGAAAGAAAGAAAGAAAGAAAGAAAGAAAGAAAGAAAGAAAGAGGATAAGAAGGAAAGAAAGACAGTAAGAGAGAAAGAAAGAGGGGTGTGGAGGCTAAAGGAAGGACACAAGTAAGCAGAACCCCTCCATGGAGTCTGCATCACCTCCTGCCTCTGTGCTTTTATATCCTATTTGAGTTCCTGTTCTAACTTCATTCAATGGTCAACAGTAATGTGTAAGTGTATGCCAAATAAAACTCTTCACTCCTGAAATTGCTTTGGTCATGGTGCTTCATTACAGCAACTACAACCCTAACTAAAATAATATCTAAATAAATACAATAACAAATTAAATTCTATGAAATAAAAAGTACTTTCCCTCCATGTTTTACAGATTTTATGAAGATTTTAACATAATATAATGAGTCCTTTTAAGCAAACAATAAATTTCACACAAAGTTGAGTAATTCATGGAAAATGCAGATTGCTAAAACACTCACAACATATAACATAAATGGCACTAATTGCTAAAACACTCACAACATATAACATAAATGGCACTAATTGCTAATAATTAAATTTGTCAAACATCCTTTACAAAGGCAAATGTCTTGTGAGAGACTTATTCACTATAAATTCTTCTAACTTTTTAGTGAAGAATAATAATAGTTTCATAGTTCTTAATAGGAACAAAGTAATAAATAGAAAGGCTTTGGAATTAAAAAAGACTCAGTATAAATCAATATATATTCAGTATAAATCAATTCATAACAACTGATAAGGACAAAAATTGAAACAGAAAATGTCATACATATAAATGCAATAATCTTGAGGAAGATAGCCAATCAAACCTAGTGATCCATCCCCTAGACGAATAAAAATATTCTAATCTCTATATTAAAACCTAACAGAATAATAGACAAAAATGACTTGAACAGAAATTCCAAAGATTATTATCCATATATTCAATAAACATACTAAAAAATATTCAATGTTATTATCAGGAAATTTTATATTGAGGTATACTGATATGTCACTATAATTATCCAAATAGTATCAAAATCAAAATTTAAGAGAATATTAAGTGTTATCAAAAATATTGATGAGTTCATGTTAGTAAAAATCATCTCAGTAAACAAATTCTACAGTATAAGTATGAGAAATTGAATTCAATTTCCCAGAACCTACGTAATAGATTTATGATGTTGATAATGTGTCTAATACTGGTGCTCCTGTGGTAAGATGAGAAATAGAGATAGATACCTCTGAGAATTTGTGAGCTCCAAACTCAAGATTATCCTCTGATCTCTATATCCTTACTGTGGCATTTGCATATCATAGTCATACATATGAACATACACATAGACATATATGGCATCATAATACATATGTGTGTGACCTCAAAATTTTATTCATAGTGATAGGAGTATAAATTGTTTATAACCATTCTACAATATCATTTTAGAATATATGTAGAGCTGAATATATTATATTCATTTATATATAATATATAATATATAATATATTTCACCCTTTGACCTATTAAATCCATTCTTAACAGTTTTACTACATAGATGAATGTTTCTAGTAGAAAACCTATTTGAAATTTCTTTGTGAACTGTTGGCGTTAACACATGCTTTCTCATGAAATTCTTCCCACTTCATTGCCCTTATTTCTGCCCCTTGCTAGCTCTAAATCTTTGTGATCATTCTCTGATAGTGTCCCTTTGTTAAAAGATAATACCCTATGAGTATCACAAATGTTTTGTCCTCTTATCAACAGAACATTTTACTTCCTTTGTTACATTTTATCTTTCAAAGACACTTGTAAAATCTTGGGAGATATAGTTTCTCTCTGTGGAACAAAGGACATATTTTCTTGCAGCTTGAGAGATAAAGGCAGTCTTTCATTGGAACTGGAGAACAGACAGTTTGCTTGGCTATAATAAAAGATTTAGGTCTCCAGAAGTCACTACTTTTCTTCTGTCATTCCCCCACTGTATGTGCAAAAGTTAGCTGGTGCATTTCTCTCAGTTATTTGGGAGCTGAAGCTAGGATAATTCTTGCCAATACTGATGTTCTGGTTATAGCCATCCACATAGTAAGTTCTGAGTCTCTCATCCACAATCTCCATGTTCTTTATATGACATCAAAGGAATTATGACAAATTAAGTTTGCTTAAATAGAACAAAAGTCCAGCTTTATTTTATTTTATTTTATTTTATTTTATTTTATTTTATTACTGGTAAATATTAAATGCTTATTTTCTGAACAACTTATTTTTTTTGTCTTCCTTTTAAAATATGTCAGTTAACGTGAACTGATTCTTTTAATTAACATTTATAATTTGAAAACGGCCTTAAAATATTAATGGAATTCCAACACACAGCTTCTGTAGCACCTTATTTGTCTTCTCTTAGGCATTTCAATATCAGTAGTCCCTCCTATATCTTCTTGTCCTTTTAAACATATTTATTTTATTTTATTATCAAGAATGATACTATTCCCTATAATATTACCTAGGTTAGGAATTTTAACTTGTCCTTGATGTGTAAAAGAAGCCTCAAATGGTTTTGAATACTTCCTTTTGATTTGTTTAATGTATTTGATGTCTTTACATGAATCATTCATTATCCACTCTCTCATTCATAAATTTTGCTCATGAAATATCTATTGTACGTTGTTTATAATTGTAACCATTAAAAAAAATCTTAGGACTTTAGTTTTCTAATCCTATCCAGTCTGTTTTCTCTTCTATTGTTTAACCTATTAGCTAATGAGAACTATTTTCAGTACACAGATTGAACTTGTCTTTCATTAGAACGAAAAATGACAATGTGGAAATGTGGATATATTTCAGTCTGGCATACAAGTCATGGTTATAACGATACATAATTATTTAAAATACATTACTAACATATGCAAATTCTCTGCTTTGAAACTATGACATAGTGAAAGCCTACTGAAAATATTAGTATTAAAAGTAAATATCTATATTCTCCATAAACACATACAAGAACTTCAAAAGTGGATCCATTTGATCACTTGGAAAAATACTTAGTAATGAAGCACCAATTCTTCATAAGCCACATAATACTACAAAGTTATATTTGGGTATTTCTACAAATCATAATTATGGCAATCAATAGTGTTGTAAAATAAGAACATTCTGTTGGTAGAAATGGGTTGCTATATTAGAATAGAAGTTAATGATAGAATAACTTATGTGTATTAGAGACTGATATGTTACTTTATATCATTGAGGGTCTACCTTAAATGTTTCTATTTTAAGTATCAAGTAAGAATTATATTAGTTTTCTTAGGATTTTGCTTATAATAATTTATATGAACATTAAATATAATAAATACATAAACATATATATGTGTGTTTACATGTATGCTTATATGTACACTATGTGTTTAAAGTGTTAATGGAGGCCATAAGATAGAACTCCTGGAATTGTAGTCATATAGATGGTTATGAGCCACCATGTGGTAGTTGGGAACTGAACCTAAGCAGCACATTTTCACAAATGTAGAGTCCCACAATTGTATTAATTTTTATTATGATTTTAAAATGTTATTACATGTTTGTATCTTAAGATAACATAAATTTAGGATTTTACTGTTTTGAAGGTCAATCTTCATACAGTTTCAGAGAACGAAATTAAGGTGTCAATAAAGCTATGTTCCTTTCTAGAACGTCTAAGGAAGAATCCTTTTGCCAGGTTTCCTGATTCATGACTCAGGTACCCTACAGTTGCAACAGCAACAGACTTCCTTCCTTCCTTCTTTTCTTCCTTCCTTCCTTCCTTCCTTCCTTCCTTCCTTCCTCCCTCCCTCCCTCCCTCCCTCCCTCCCTCCCTCTCTCCCTCCTCCTCTCTTTCTTTCTTTCTTTCTTTCTTTCTTTCTTTTTTCTTTCTTTCTTTCTTTCTCTCTCTCTTTTTTCTTTCTCTTTCTTTTTTTCTTTACTTTCTTTCTTCACATACTTCCTGATTTAGTTTCTCTGTGTGTGTGTGTGTATGTGTGTGTATGTGAGAGAGAAAGAGAGAGGCAGAGAGAGAGAGAGAGAGAGAGAGAGAGAGAGAGAGAGAGAGAGAGAATAAAAGAATGTAACCACATACACATGCTTCGGCATGTATATGGAATTCAAAGGGCACTGTTTTTCAGGAGTCAGTCTTCTCCTTCCAATGTGATTCTAGTGTTTGAACTCAGACCCAGAATCAGATTCTGATAGCAGTTACATGGTACATGCTTTTGCTCACTGAATCAGCTCACTAGACAAGTGATTTACCATTTTTAGTATAGGATATTTGGTTTTTACTATAAATTTAAAATATCTCGTTGATTATTTAAAAAAACAATTTTAATGTAATTCTCTGTCTCTTTTTTCCTTTCTTCTCTCTGTTACTTTTTCTCTGTCTTTACTCATCTCTTTTAATCAGTAAAATGACACATATCTCTTGATTTCAGCCATGTAGGCACAATTTTGAATGAGTCAATGTATATTGCCTTAAATTGTAGTCATTTTAAAAGATTTGTTGCCATCAACATATTATAAGCACACTGAGAATAGAAATCTCAGATTTCTCTTTATGTCATAATCTTAAATTTAATATACAGTCAATGGGCATAATGAATGTGGTTTAAATGAAGTAAATGAATCTCTGATAGACAAATTTGCCTAAAAGGTAACTGAGCACATTTTCTGTCTTTTGTCATGTAAAAATCCCATCCTCTATATTAGTAGAAAAAAAGAACAAATAATTGTTGACTCAAAAATATTTCAAAAACATTTAGTTGCATGCCAGATATTACTTTGGTAGTTTCTGAGACCACATCATAAGAACTCTTCGCTTCTGTTCTAAAAATCACAGTTTCAATTTTATCTAAATCACTTGGCAAAGTACATATAAACAACAGAAGAAAGAGCAGTGATATATTAATATGCATATGAAAATGAGAACCATAGAACCTGTGATACTCAAAGACCAAATCATTGACATGTAAACATCTCATCAAAAGGGAGAGGAAAGTTGAGGCCATACATAATTTTACAGGGGCAATAAATGGTGTTTAGAGGAGATAAATGGACCTAGAAAAAAGTCAATTGCCTGAGAAAAAAGCCCTTGAGGTCTCACATTGGGGTATTTAATTTTCAGTCTCTTTTTGGGTGGTTAATTCATCCTGGTTAATGAGATTTTTATAACAATTGCAATCCATCTTGCAATGAAACTTCCTTTAGTAAGATAAAAGAACTTCAGTGGAAAGTCTCTCCCTGCATTCCAGGAAAGAAAGAGGATCAAAGATGATAAAGTAGTCTTCATTCTAAGACTCTCTACATCTCAGCAAGTCAAAGTGCCACATTCCTGACATCACTTTCTCAGTCCCAAGAGTATCAACAACTGAAAGTGACAAAAATTCCCCACAATCACATAAAGCACCAAGAATCATGGAAAAAAATTAAACAGAATAAGAAATATAAAAATGCCAAAATTATGCAGACAATATTAAATAGGGTACAGGTTTTAATATTAAGCAAGCTTGCCAGGGTAGAAGTTACCAAGAGATATTCCCTCTGACTACATATCTGCATTCTCCCCTTTGAATTAACAGAGGTGAGGAAAATCAAAACCAGGTCAAGGTTTAATGGCACCTTTCCTAAACTTCCTCCTTGTATGAGGCAGAGCTGAAGACATGGACAGTTGCACAAAGATCCTCCTAAGTTGCAAATCTAATTCATACTTTTGAAAGAAAAGAATATATAATGTTTCCATCATCAAATATTTTTCCTACATTGAAGAAATAATCCTAAAAATTTTCTTCAAGTGAGATAGCTTAAAGTCCTCAGCATTTACATAGAGGTGGCCCTGTCATTCCTGCTATAGAAGTGTATATTAGAATATAGAACAAAATAAAAGACAAGGCCACATTAAATCACAAAACCATAAAATATATGAGGTGGTGACAGAGGGGACAGGAATGAGGGGGTGACAGAGAAGAATGAAGAAAAGAGAAAGAAAGACTAGAACTTATGTATCATTATATAGAAGAATGATGCTCAGGTATATTTATATAGGCTTGATAAGATTTAAGCAGAGATGTGTATTCCTTCCTTGATAAGAAAAATTACCTGTAAAATCAATACACAGGATGGTGAATTGCTACATGGATAGCTTCTTGGTCATCAAAAGAATGATGTTGTCATATGTGAATAATATGGTCCTAAGAAATTCTTCTAATTTTCAATGTTTCTATTTACTTCCATTCTGTTTGATGAACACAGAACTTCATGCTCTCTTCATCTTATGTAGTCTCTGGGCACAGAGGAGCTGGGGAATAAGGTCTAGAAGACAGTAATTCCATGGTGGGTGGGGCTAGGAGGTGGAGGGTGGGTTATGAATGACCTCTCGAGACTGTTTTCCAGTACAGCTCCTTTACTGAAATAGAGGGGCTAGCTTATATAGCTCTAGTCTTGGGGTGAAGGGAGAGCAGAAACATGGAAAGGGGAGGAAGTGATTAGAGGGCACTGGGGCCTTTGATGCATATCACCTAGAGTGCCAGTTACATGATTTCAGAGAAGACAGTTGTCTGGGGGGAAAACAGAAACTTAACTCGATTTATTATGATGTTGTCTTTGTCTCTAATGGAGGTGAGTAGACCCAAACCTGATTTGGTGGTAAGGGAGAAGCACCACTCTGCTATGATGTCTAGGGCTGTTCTCTACCATCACTTATCTGGCTTGAGAACCCACAGGGGCTCACAACCTATCTTTTTATACATGTACTTTATCTTTTCTTAAGGCTAAAATTCTTCCTTTCTCTCTACCATCATTTTCTATATCTTCTTCAGTATTTCTTTCCTATCATTATACAGTAGTACCTTCTGAAGAAAGGATCCTTAAGGGTCTGTTTTCAGTTCTGCAATATTTTTGATTTTATCTTTTATTTAATTAATATTTTGATTTAATAATACAAATGTAAAATTAAAATAATTTCTGTTACAGTGGTGCAGGTTAAGTTCTCTGCTTTCCATAGCTAAAGACATTATTTTGTTTTGATGAAAAAGATTGTTATATATGATTCCTAATTATTTATCACTGGTTTGTATAATTTTAATGGAGATTTTAGAATCTTCTCTTTTTTCCACATTAGAGAGGTTTATTGTGGGGACTGGGGCAAAGAGGGGGTGACAGAGAAGAATGAAGAAAAGAGAAAGAAAGACTAGAACTTATGTATCATTCATATATTTTATGGTTTTGTGATTTAATGTGGCCTTGTCTTTTATTTTGTTCTGTATTCTAATATACACTTCTATAGCAGGAATGACAGGGCCACCTCTATGTAAATACTGAGGACTTTTGCTGCTACAAAAGCATCTCCTGCAAGAGGACCTAATCGAGGACTGCCTGTGACACCAGCATTCCTGCAGGAGGACCTAATTGTAGACTGCCTGAGAGACTAATGATTGCTAGTGCAAACAATGCCAGCCAATCAGGAACTTCTGCTCAGGAGAGATGCTTTCTTGGGACCAATGGGTGCATGGGTGGAGGATATTAAAGAAGTTTGCCCTTGCCTCAGTGCTCAGATGAGATTGCTACAGTGTTTCTCACCTGCTCCAGGAGTCTGTGTCCTTGACTATGCCAGCTCACCTCCAAACCCCAAGGGTAGGTAGGGTCAGGGCAGAGTTAACTCACTTCTGCTCTGGGGATTAAGTTAGTTCCTCTTCTTTTGTTGATAGTACTATAATTGCCTGGATCCTTGCAAAGATATTCCAATTGTCTCATTTTCTTTAACATAATTTTTTGTATTTGTTCTAAATTCTGGCAGTTTTAATTTTTTTATTTACAAAATATTAATTTTTTCACTTAATGTTACCATACTTCAAAAACTTGACTTACTCATTTTTAGTGTGTGTGTGTGTGTGTGTGTGTGTGTGTGTGTGTGTGTGTGTGTGTTGTCAGCATGTGTGTCTGTGTACCACTTGTGTGTTTGATGCATGTGGAGCTCAGTAGAGAACATCAGAACCCCTGTAGTAAATGATGTTACAGGTGGTTTTAAGCTCCCATGTGAGTGCTGAGGATCAAACCAGAGTCCTCAGGAGTAGCAGTCAGTGTTCATAAATACTAAAACACTTACCAACCTCAAAAGCCATCATCCTTTATTAATGAGTTATTTTATTATGGGTGTATATGCATGATGCGTGCGTGCGTGCGTGCGTGCGTGCGTGCGTGCGTGCGTGTGTGTGTGTGTGTGTGTGTGTGAATGTCAGAGAAAACCTTTCAGTGTCAGTTTTTTCCTTCCAGCATAGGCTTTGTATGTAGATCCAGCACATGTACTTGTGTAGCAGAATTAGCCATCTCACTGGTTCTGAAGCTATTATACTTATAAAAGCTTTCTTTCTTTCTTTTCTTCCTTTCTGTCTTTTTCATTTCTGTTTTTTTTTTCTTAGTAGCTGTAAAAGTCTGAAGGAATCTCGAAGAAATCTTCTTTAACTCTTCTTGAAAGTTGCCTTTTCCATTGGTCAGAAATAAGAAACTTGATGCATTACATGGAGTACAAGGAGGCTGAGGCTCCTAAGAGAGACCTGGGAAAAAACCTAGTATTCTGGAGCCCCTCTTTTATCACTTTCAAATGTCTGTCTAATTTCCTTTCTTTCTCCTATTTACCTTTGTTGTCAGCAATTGATGGAAACCAGCAGTGACCAACACTTTCCAAGTAAATAAGACCAAACTGCCTTCCCTACTGTAACTCCAACCTATAGGTTTATGAAGGTACCCTTTCAATCATATTTCTTGTTAAAGCATGACCTTAACCAAGTATGCTAAAAAGTATATGTTTTATATAGATAAATGTTCCATTTCATAGATAAATCTCAAAATTATGCTTTACTGACCTTTTGTTGTTGTTGTTTAAAGCTAGTTGGTTTATCGTCAAAAGAATCATATAACTTCTTGTTTGAGAGCTTAAGATGACCATAATTTTTTCTAGTTCTAGAACCATGTTTGTGGTACCAGTCTAGATGTCAAAATAGGCAGTGTAAACTTGAATCCCTCTTAAACAGCAGTCCTCCCAATCTAATAAGGACCATATTTTATATATTTTTTGAAAAAACAAACTTCATAGATTTCTTTTCTCGGGTATAGAAATGTTTGACAAATATAATTTTGGCTGACAAACAGAGAATTAAGAAAATATATATTGGACATGTTTTGCTTTGAAAACCAAATTGTTATACTTAACAATAAATGTCAAAGGAACTTTTCAAGTAAACATTAAAGTATTTGAGAACAGATCTTTGAATCCCTAGTCATGTTTTCACAAGCACAAATAATTATCATTTGGTTGTCAGAACTTAATTATTGCAACTTGAAGAAAAAAGTCCTGATGTGAATATTTACTATTTTCTAAAAACAGAAAATAGGCAATCAAGTGGTACATTTTGTTGCAACTCAGACAAAGATACCCCAAATTATGAACCTGAATATGTTCCACTAAATATACAGTCTTACATTGGGGTCTTTGTAGTATTGTGTTTCTTTGTCTCTTACATTTTAACTTCTTTCTCATTTGAAGCATTGAGTAAAGCTTCTTCAGAACTTTCTGCATTTACATAAAACTTATAAAGATTTATGATTATTATAAATATAATTATAGAAATTTTAGTAAGCAAATTTAAAATCATGTCACAAAGTAAAATACAATGATGCAAATGCTATACAAAATACACAAGAACTTCAACTCAGATTATATATCTTTTTTCAATTCATTCATTTCCTCAAGAATAATTTATTAACTTACTTAATTTTTTCTCATGAGTCCTTCCTCATTTTTCTTTCTATAAAGATATAAATTAGACCTTTAATAAACTGGTCATTTGTATAAGAATTAGTATTTTCTATGAATCTAGTAAACATATGCTAAAGGATAACTTGACATACTTTTTTCATGTTAATGCACATTTCATTAATCTATTTCAGAAGATTCACTTGCTGCACTTTCAGGAAGAAAAATTTTAAGTCCTTAGTATTTGCTCCCAGAGCAGAAATATGTTTTATTTTATTTCTATAACGAACATTTGGTTGAAAGGTTGGTTCAAAGGTAAAGTTCTTGTCACACAAATATAAGAACCTAAATTTGAAAACTTGCACTCACATAAAAAGCCAGACATACATCAGTAACTCAAGCACTGGCTGAAAGGTAGAAGATTGTGCCTCTCTGAACAGACAGCTCTGTCAATCAATGAAAAATCCTCTCAGAAAATTAAGTGGAACATTATTGAGGCCAGAAATCTGTGCTACATAGGTCATAGCACCCAAGGGTTAACCTACCACTATTATTCTATTAACTGGATATAATAATCAACTGAACTCTAATGGTTTTTTGCTATAGGCCAGTGCATCTCTCAAGCCATATAAGATAAATAACTACTTGGAGTAGATGGTGATAAACACAGAGAACCACAAGAAAGCAACATTCAGAGTAAAAGCATTTTAGGATTGCTTTAGATATGCCCTAAATGGGATATCTATATTACCCCTTTCCCCCAAGGCTCAGAGATACTCATGAAGAAGAGGCAGAAAGATTTCAAGTTTCAGAGGTAGAGGGTAACTACAAAATAGTGTTTTCTGGCTCCAAAAGGACAGTTGCACACATGAAGGAAGTGACAGCATGTACAAGACCTACAGGAGTCCAAGCCAGAAAAAATTTCCACATGGAACTGGAAATGTGGGTATAATATTTCACAGTAGATGAGGAGCCATTGTAACTTGTTAGTTGCTGGAAGAGAGAGGACCACTTTCCTCTAAATGGTTAACAACTACTTGGCTGACTATATTTTCTTGCTGACCCCATATCCCCCAATTTGAGAAATTTGGGCAATTACAATTGGAATCAGTGGATTTAAAATAAGAGTTAAAGAACATGGTAAGTAGGGAGTTGGGACTATATTTGGTCAGAGATGGGGCAGGAAAGGTGAATTGATCAAAATACATTGAATCAAATTATCAAAGAATTAATAAAATGATTTTGAAAATATAGTATATAATAATCAAGGAAGCATCTGATATGGATCTCTGGTCTCGGCATGCATATGCATTCATATGTACATACACATATGTGTACATACACATACATTCACCACAAATATACATTTCACATGCACACACAACATCTGTAACTTTTGAGATAATTCTTGTGTTGTGGTTTAAGTCTCATGAAACGCTCTGCCAGAGCCTGACCAATACAGATGTAGATGTTCACAGCCAACCATTAGACTGAACATAGCAACCTAAATGGAAAAGTTAGGGGAAGGACCGAAGGAGCTGAAGGGGCCTTATCTGGCATCAGTGGGAGGGGAAGCCCTTGCTCCTGTGAAGGCTTGATGCCTCAGTGTAGAGGAATGCTGGGATGGTGAGGCAGGATTGGGTGGGTGGGAGAACACCCTCATACAAGTAGGGTAAGGAGGGATAGGATAGGGGTTTACAGAGGGGAAGCTAGGAAAGGAAATGACATTTGAAATGTAAATAAATAAAATTCCCAATTTAAAAAAATAAGAAGTCACATTTAGTGATTTGATTTGGGGAGTTCTACTCCCTTTTCTCTACTTCCTGTCCAATGTTAAGTTTACAGCTTTTCTTCTCTACATCTTCCCTTCCATGGAGTTCAACGCTATCTCAGGCCCACAGCATTGAAAATGGCCAACCCTAGCCTGAAACTGTGAGCCAAAACAAATCATTTCTCTCATAAACTACTTCTGTGTTATTATGTTAAAGATATCTTATATATTTGATAATTAATATTAAAGAGTGACTATAAGAAAATGTCTAAATTATTTTGTCTAAATACAGACTAACTTCAAATTCCAATAATATGTTATTATTCTATCGTTAGCATTTGAATCAGATGAAAAGGAAATGAGAATTCTCAAATACAAATAATTTAGATGGAATTTTTTATTCAAAGTTAAATGTCAAAGTTAGAATACCATCCCAAGGTATCATAACAAAGTATGACTGAAAGATGAATTTTGATGATTCAATTACCTGTGTTAAACAGGAAGGCATATTGAGAGTATAAAAAGAAATTAAAGGAAAATCTAAGATTAAAATACCTAGATAATTTTTTCTTTGTTTTTCTCTAAATAACTTCAATAACAGATTTTTACTGTCTTTAATAAATATTTCTTCTATAAATACTTGTAAGTTAAATATTTTAACAAATTATAAATACTAGAGAAGTCCTGTATTTAATAATTTCAATAAGATATATTTTCAACTGTCATTGGTTTTCAAGTCTTGTCATTTATATTCCACATACATTTACGATGATTTATTTGTTACTCTATTTGATCAGTCCTGATGAAGTCTGAAAGAGAATCCATTTAGAACAGCAGAGTTCATAAAGCATCCTTTTCTAAAGTAACACACTTAAATCATTCTAGGATAGTAGCATTATAAGAGCTAAAAACATTTACCAACTTAAATATTGTTGACTAAACAGTTGTTAGTTTGAGTGTTCTCCATATCCATTTTAAGTTAGGAATTCATAGTTTCAAGCACCCATTTTAGAACTGAATTTACATTACCTCACATATTCTTATGTGTTGTGTTTTAGGTATAGTTATATTCTAGAAATCAATGAATTGAAAACTAAAGAGAAATATATTCAGTAGATTCAATGAAATCATCGGTTCTTTGAAAGAGTAAAAACTGAGAGGCTTTTAACCTAAATTAACCAAAACAAAAGAGACAGGAAACCCAAATAAATAAATATAAACATGAAAAGACAGACACTATGTCAGATAGCAATGAAATTTAGAAGATCACCAGGAAATGCTTTGAAAACCTATATTGCAATAAATTGGAAAATTTAGAACAGATGGATATATTTGTAGATATATATGCATAACAAAATTACACTGAGATGATATAAGTAAGTTAATTAGATCAGTAACAAGCAATGAGATTACAGTGGTCATAAAAATTCCCCCATTCAACAAAAGTCTAGGCCTGTATTGATTATCTGATGAATTCTGCCAGACCATTAGAGAAAATTAATACTGATGTTTATCAAATTATTCTACCAAAGAGAAAAAGAAAGAAAACTAAATGAACATAGCTTTTGAAACTATTATCTCATCACTCAAAGAAGAAAAGGTCAAAACAAATAATTGAAAAGTAATACAGAAAAAAATATAAAGAGGAACACTCAAGGCCAATGTATTGCTGATTAACATAGATGCACAGGTTTTCAATACAATACTGACAAACTCAATTTAATAGCAAATCAAAAAGATCACTCATGACTATCAAGTTAGTTTCATTCAAATTAGGCAAGGACAGTTCAACATACATACATCAATACATGTAAAACATCAAATACAATCTCAAGGACACAAACAGTATCGTTGTATCAATAAATGCAGTTAAAGGCCTACAAACAAATCCAGTATCATTTATCACAAAAACAGTGAATAAATTAAAAAAAAAAAGAAGGAACACATCCAAATATACTAACTACTCAAACCAACAGTTTATTAAGTAGGAGAAAATTCTGATTAGTTCCAATAAAATTAAGAATAAAACATGGATGTCATTTGTTAAACTACTTTTCCTCCTTTGTTGTGCCTGTGTGTGTGTGTGTGCAAGGTGTGTTTGGTTGTATAAACTGGTATATATGCCCAAAGGATAAAATAGGGCATCAGTTGTCCTCCATGATTTTTTTCTTGTTTCTTTGTGAGAGTCTCTCACAGAAACTGTATTTTGGCTAAGCTGGTGGACCACAAGCTCTAGTTGTCCTATCTTTGTCAATTTCAGTTGATGTCTTACAGGTGTGCATATAACCACAGAAGTCTTGTTATGTGGATGTTTAAGTCCTCATTCTTGTGCAGCAAATGTTCATTCATGCTTGAGTTACCTCTCCTTCCTGTATTTCCTTAACTTTAATTTATTTCTGGAAGCCTAAGCTAGAACAATAAGACATATGAAAGAACTACACAATAAGGAGAAAAGTCAATACATCATTAGTTACAAATATAATCCTATAAACAAAATGTCCTATAGAATCTCCACAAGAAAATGTTTTGATCTAGTAAACCCTTTCAGCAAATACTGAATATATAAGAAACCTACAAATCCCTGTATTTTTCTTACATACCACTAAGGAATATGTTAATGACAAGAAGACAATGTAATATGTAATAGCTTTCAAAGTAGGGGTGGAGGTGCTATAAGAAGCCTTTATTAAGTTGTTAAAGCACTGAAGAAAGAAATTGAAGATGCAAAGTTCTCTTATGCTTATGGATTAGAACTTTTACCAGTGTAAATTGGCTATGTAACTAAAAATTTATCTACAAATTTGGTACATTGTTAATCTTAATCAATCAGGACACATTTCATTAGGAAAACAAATATATGAGGTGTAGTAAGATAACAAGAAAGAAAAGTTATCTAAGAATTCTACAATGCTGTAAAACTTCAGAATCATAACAATAAGATTGGCAAATTTCATCAACAATACCATATTGACTTTTATACCCTGTAGGTAGCCAACAGCTCTTTAAATGAACATAAAACTTGCTTTATTGGAAGGAATACAGATACACACATATTACAAAAGTAATCATAAAATAAAAATCCATGAATTGAGGAGGGTATGGGTTGAGGACATAAGAGGTGTTGGCCAGGTATAAAAATGCAAATATAATGTATTCAAGCATTATATTATCAGATATCATTTTTAAATTTTTATAAATAATAAGAAATATAAGAATACAAAAATAACTTAAAAAATAAGGAAAGAAAATAATGAATGTAAGAGGGGATTCAATTATATCACACTTTTGAGGATGTAAATTAGTCCAAATACTTTCAAAATAAGTATTGAGGTTCTTCAAAAACTGAAAACAGAACTGCTATATGACCTAGGTATACTTCTTCTGGATATACCTGAAGGACTTAAAATCAACATTCCATAGAGATATTTGTTCATCTGTGTATACTAAAGCAGTATTTGAAATAGTCACTTTATAACATTAGTATACATGTCTAACAACAGATGAATGGATATAGAGGCAATTTAATTCTATTCAGTCATAAACGGGATGAATCTATGACATTTATAAAAACTTAGTATGATTTAATTTCAGCATATTTACTCAATCTCACTAAAATAAATTTTATATCATTTGTGAGTTACAGGTGATACATATATATATACATATATGTATATATATATATTTTTATATATACACACACACACACAGAAAACACAACAAGGTAAAAATAAAAATATTTACAAAGCCCATCAATGTATAGTATTTGACCTAAATTGATAAACATGTACTGATTTTTTTTCTCACTTTAGGAATATAGTTTTATTCAGGTCACAGTGAATGTTTAAGTAAAAAAAACACCCTAAATAACAACTATTTACCTTTAATAGAGCATAATATTCAAATAGGCATTAAAATAGAATATTACTGAAAAAAAGCCCATGGACAACTGCCAAACAGGAAGAGTCATGGATTCTGCTTCAAAAACAAGGTGGAAGGACAGACCCATTTTAGTGAAATGTCTTTAGTGAGATGTACCACATCCCTATGCATATTGTGTCCCACATACTTCTATATGCATATCTCTCTCTCTCTCTCTCTCTCTCTCTCTCTCTCTCTCTCTCTCTCTCTCTCTCTCTCTCTTCCTTTCTCTCTCCCTCCCTCTCTCTTTCACACAAGCACACACACACACACACACACACACACACATACACACAGA